>JARFXV010000819.1:60000-272803 GCA_031761425.1 Cosmopolites sordidus | reverse complement strand
AGTGGTTCCTGCAATTTTCTACTGGATTTTTTTACTTAAATAACTCAAAACTTTCTGGAGAGCTAAAAAAGATGAGGATGAAAAATTGGAAGCACCGCTGATAAAAAATCTTTGTCGTACACTGCTAGAGCATGGACAGGACCTCGGATTAAAATCAGGAGATATAAAATCAACTGATTTGTGTTTGTGATATTCTAAAGGAAAAAGGCTTTATACTGACTAGGAAAGAAGGGAAGTTAGTTTGCTCCAGGATAAAGTAAAGCACATACAGCAAAAACGACTATGGAAACGAGTTAGGCTAGAAGATTTTATCGCAATCGGCGTATTTTCCAGACTTAGTGCCTTCGGATTTTTGTCTCTTCGGATCACTGAATCATCACTTGTTGATAGCTGTTTCAAGTTTCTCGAGGAAATCGTAAAATGTCCAATGACCTTATCGGCATTTTTTATCTGGTATTCGATTCAAACAAATTCAGCCTGAAAGGTGGCGAAAGGTGACCAAACTGTATTGAAAGTGAGAGAGATTACATCGGAAATTTACTTCGTATTACCTTTTTTTATAAATAAATATCAGAGGTAATAAAAGTAGGTATAAAAATACATGTGAAAATTTATTGATAGTGAATTAACGACTTTACGTTTCTAATATCTCAGCTCTATTCACTGAAGTTAAAAATCTAAATAATATCAAGAAACAAAGATAGGTCATATCATCTCCTCCAATTGTTTGTATATATGTATCTTCTCTATCAATAGTTTCAGTACGAATTCATTGAAACAATCGATCACCAGAACAACAGCGGAAGCAATTAGGTCACAAACATGTTTCAAATGGGAAACTTGTTTTCCATAGGTCGAAGAAAACCAGCTAGGGAATTTATTTCCCCCTCGAACTTGAATTATAGCCCTTCTTAAAATTGTTTAGGTGTCGAATGTTCGCATCCGAAAATAGTTTCGGTCCCTGCAAATGCGTTTAAATTACGTCGGCCTTTTCCGAATTTATCGTCTGGATGGGATGAAAATGTTTCGATGTATTTGGCTAAATTGTTTCGGCTCGGCAAGTCGACTTGCTCTGGTCGTCGTTATTATTGTTGATATGAAAAAAAATCAACTTATGGTTAAGGAGGGAAACTCTAAATTTTACCTGAAATTTGCATTACTTTGTTTAAGCTTGAGCTTTTCTACCTTTCTTCTCTATACCATTCTTCTCTTCTACCATTTGGCATTCTATTCTCTTTTATGTTGTTCGAATAATTATTTTCTTGTTTTTCTTAATAATTTTTTAGGATCTTTTAACTTGTCTAAAAATGTTTTCTAGTTAAATTTTTATTTAACTATCTCTATATATATATCTCTCTCTCTCTCTATATATATATATATATATATATATATATATATATATATATATATATATATATATATATATATATATATATATATATAATGGAAAGGTGTATGCTTGGCATTACAAGACGAGACAGAAAGTCCTGCGCATGGATCAGGGAACAAACAAAAGTCTGTGACATCATTGGAAGAGTAAAACAGTTGAAATGGAAATGGGCAGGCCATATAGCGAGGCGATGGGACGACAGATGGACCAAGGTAATCCTGGAGTGGATACCGCTTGATCGCAAACGTCCGCGAAGAAGACCGAAAGCACGATGGACTGATGACATCGTTAAGTATATTGGACCCGAGTGGCAGAGGAAAGCCCAGGACCGTGAAGGTTGGAAGTATGCTGAAGAGGCCTTCATCCTGCAGTGGATCGATACGGGCTGATGATGATGATGATATATATATATATATATATATATATATATATATATATATATATATATATATATATATATATATATATATATATATATATACAGGGTGTTAGGTAAATATGCCCCAAAAATTAAAGGGGTTATTCCTTGCCTTATTCTAAGAATATTTTGTTGTATGATGATTTTTGAAAAACCCCTTTGTTTCGAAGATACAGGGTGAACAAAATTTATGACATTTACAAATTTTTATTATCAAAAACTAAATGTAAAGTTGCTAAATTTACAATAAATGTTCGAAATGACTTCCTCCAGCCTTGATACAAGCATTCAATCTTCTCGTCATTGACTGCCGAACTCTTTCAAACACACCAGGGTCGTTTTTAATTGAGTTACAGCCAGCAATTATCCGATTTCGCAAATCATCCAAATTCTTCAATTGAGTAGCGTAAACGAATGACTTCAGATATCCCCAGAAGAAATAATCCGGGGAGGTTTAAGTCCGGGGATCGAGCAGACCATGCGTGTGGCCCACTTCGACCAATCCAGCGATATCCGTATGTTGCTGTTAAAAAATCACGACCAACCAAACTGAAATGTGGTGGTGTACCATCGTGCATAAACCACATTTCATGCCTTGTTGCCAATGGTACATCTTCCAGAAACTCAGGCAGCGTTGCTTCCAAAAAGTTGTGATACACCTCGCCAGTAAGTCTTTGTGATAGAAATACCGGTCCAATTAGATAGTCACCTACAATTCCAACCCAAACATTCAACGAGAACTGATGTTGAAAACTATCTTCGCATACCTCATGCGGATTTTCATCTGCCCCCACATGTTTATTATGAAAATTCCTTATTGCGTTTCTTGCGAAAGTGGCTTCTTCGGTGAAAAGAATTTTTTGTCAAGAATAGAGGGATGCGAAGTAAAGTTTGCAATATCCATTGACGTAATGCAATACGTGGAGGAAAATCAACAGGTAGTAGTGCCTGAACGCGTTGAATGTGGTATGGGTACAACAAATTGTCCTTAAGAATTTTCCAAAATGTCCAGTGACTCACATTCAAAGTATTTGGGCGTTCACTGTACAATCGCCTAGTTTGTAATGCATTACCATCGGCAAGTCCATACATGAAGTGCATGTCAGTCATCTCGGCGTTTGTATACCATTATGATAGAGGACTTCACTCACTATTTAAGACACGTCAAACAGCCAAACGTCAGTCAATCTATGTAAACAAATGCGATCGATGAAATCCACTTACTAGATATAACAGTGATCTAGATCGAAAAAAAAAAATTTGTACTTGATAAACTCATTGACGTACACCCTACTTTTATTTACACTAATGATTTCAACAAATATCGAATATGGTTGTCACAAATTTTGTTCGCCCTGTGTATCGAAACAAAGGGGTTTTTCAAAAATCATCACAGGACGAAATATTCTTAGAACAGAACAAGGAATAACCCCTTGCATTTTTGCCGCATGTTTACTTAACACCCTGTATATATATATATATATATATATATATATATATATATATATATATATATATATATATATATATATATATATATATATATATATATATATATATATATATATGGTTATGGTTATTGTTATTAGGCATATACATTCACAAAATATTACTAAGGTGAACGTTTGGTGCGGTATTTTAAATGACATCATTATTGGACCATATTTTTTTGATAGAAATTTGAATGCAGCTAGATTTCTTAGGTTTTTACAAAATCAGTTTGATGATGAAATTGATGTGTTGTCTTTTAATTATCGGTAAAATTTACACTTACAATTTGACGAGGAACCCATTCATCATGTCATTAACGTAAGAAACTGGTTAAATAATAATTTTCCAAATCATTGGATTGGGCGAAACCGTCCTGTGATTAACTGTGATTGTTTTTTTTTGAGGGGGGCTCTTAATTAAAAATAAGGTTTATGTTTCGAGACCCCAAACTCGAGACTATGTTTGCGATCGTATTAGGCGGGCTTGCAGGAGTATTACCAAACAACAATTGAGAAAAGTAGTCAACAATATCCGACGACATATTGAAAAGTGTTTAATAGAAAATGGCGGAATGATGGAAATGTCTAGTATTTAAGTTTTATAATGTTAATTTAAATCGAACTGTTTTTTTATTAAAAAATAGTCTATAATTATTAGAAAAATTATTAATTATTAATTATTATTGTAAAAATATCATAAAATAATATCAAGGAAAAAAAAGTAGGTTGTGGTTTAAGATGGTGCTGGTCAAGAATTCGTTAGTTTTTATCTAAAAAAAGCCCTAATAGTACTTCTCGAAAATGGGAGCCATAAATGTTAGCCATGATATTAGCAAAAAAAACTTGTGATACACTTTCTTAATGCCGTTTTCCCAGATCTATCCAACAAAAGAAAGTTTATGAATATCGGTCCAGAAATAAAAATTTTAAGGGGGTGGTAAGTCCTTATCCTGGACACACTCTATAAAAAGGGTGTTCCAATAAGACGCCGGTTTTGAATTGCGTGCCATCTGTAGTATGGCGTAGTATCATGATTTGACGTTTAAAAAAAAATGGCCGTTCGTTAGTAGATAGCAGGATGTTAAATAAAATGGAGCGCTACAATACACAACAACGAATTCTCGTTGTGAAAAATTATTATCAAAGTGATGAAAGTTTTGCAGCCACGGTTCGCAAAATGCGTACAATTATGGGCCATCGGAATGCTCCAAATGATGCCACTGTGAGAAGATTAATGAAAAAAATTGAGCAAGCTGGTTTTGTTAATGATGTGAAAACAGAAACACGCGTTTGTCTTGGTCGCTCGACTGAAAATATTCCAGCAGTGCGTGTAAATGTTGAGGAAAGCCCAACCATATCAATTCGGCATAGAGCTCAGGAAATTGGTGTTTTCACAACCACTAGGCATCGAATTTTAACAAAAGATTTGAAACTTTATGCGTACAAAGTTCAATTAACTCAAGAGCTAAATTCGGAAGACCATGGGCAACGAACAGCGTTTGTTGATTGGATTTTGGAACAACGATAATTGGATGGTAATTTTTCAACGAAAATCTCTTTTAGTGACGGGGCCCATTTTTATCTTAATGGGGCATTTTATCGCATTTGGGGTTCGGAAAATCTACTAGTAATTGTTGAGAAACAGATGCATCGAAAAACAGTCACTGTTTGGTGTGCATTTTGGGTTGGAGGCATCATCGGGTCATTTTTCTTCGAAAATGCAGTTGGTCAAGCATTAACCGTGAATGGTGTTCATTATCGTGAAATGTAAACTAACTTTTTTGCGCCAAAATTGCAAAGTATGGATCTCAACAGCATGTAGTTTTAACAGGACGGAACAACATGCCATACAGCCAGAAAAACTGTTTTTCTTTCTTTGTGGTTTTTTTAAAGTCCCAAGTTTATGTGAATAAACCCACAACTATTGAAGTCTTAATAGATTAAATCAACGCTGTATCATTGAAATTCCGCAAAATGTATGCGCAACAGTGCTTGAAAATATCATGAAAAGAGCACGTCTGTGCAAGCAAAGCCAAAGTCATTTGTTCGTTGTCTTATTCCATTCACAACATCACACACACACACACATATATATATATATATATATATATATATATATATATATATATATATATATATATATATATATATATATATATATATATGTAGTATGTATATGCAGTGTTAGAATTATTTGGACTGTTTCACATTAGATTGTGGAACCCAGCAGTTGGGTGTCTGATGACACCCAACACTGTTGTCTCATTGGACGCAGTCCAAAGGATTCTAATACTGCATATATACGCCGTCCGATGGAAAGTCGGTGAAAAGTATGGGTTGTTGACTGTGGATGGGATTTTCCTATTCTTGACGAGAGAGCACATATCGGTGCCCTGAAGAGTCTATGTTTTATTTAAATCTCAAAACCGGCGTCCTTATTCGAACACCCTTTTTATATCTGCTACCCGCCCGCTTCCCTAGACGTAAATTTATCTTTAGTAATAATTAATTCTAGTATGATTAAAATTAATCTTAAAATTCCATATCTTTTACTTGCTATTTGACAACTTTTTTCTGGGAATGATTCACAACGATGCAATCCCAAATTTCAAATTTTGGAGTATAAGGAGTAAGTCTTAATGGAGTAAGTCTTAACTTGCACATCTGCACTATACAACAGCCGAATCAGAATCTTTACAAATATCACAAAAAAAAACCTCTGAAACAAAATGATAATGTTATATTTATCCCACCGTTTAGTTAAGACTTAAGACTTAAGATGTACATACACTTCTACAATAGTCTAAAAAAACTAAAAATTCACTAATGTCTAACATCAACTGTTACACTTAAAGTTATAATTACTACATAAATAACCATGATATAATCTCTTATATTTCAATGATGCCCTTATAACTAAGGACTAACACACGACAAAAAGGAAGAAACCCTTTTTAAATTAATTTAAAATTAAGACTTAAAATTACCTATTTCTTTCCATGAAGTAATAAATTTCTATTAAGAATTCTTCGTGTTTCTCTTATTTTACTCACTTGTATATTTTTTATTAATTCGCATTAATACGAATCTATAACTCTCCATTCCCACACGCAAACTACATAAACCATCGGCGTTTTCTATTTTCGCTACAAAAACCACTACCCGCATAATCCCGCGTCCAAAACCGTTTTACCAGATGGTACGAGCAGATTCTGGTGCGTATAGACATGACCTGTTCGAACGTTGTCAGCAGCACTCCGAACAGAACCAATATAATTTATCCGGGTGAGTTTGAAAAACGCCACGTTGAAATATTGTTGTTGGAAAGCAACAAATTAGCGATAAATTAATTTTTAGAGCTTTATCTTGAGAATGAAACAACGTCTGTAATTGCACACGAAATCGCTTTAATTTCGATATGGGATTGTGGAATTGCCGGGTTTGAAATCGATTGCTTATTTTTAATGGGACTATGTTCAATTTGATGTTATGAACCAGAAGTGAATGTAGAAATTGTTTTATTGGATTGTCTTGAAATTTGTGAATAGTTACAAAGCAAAAAATACAACTAATATTAACAATTACATTGCTGGGTGGAAATATTTCCATACTGCTTTGGTAACTAATAGGTGTTTCGGTTAATAATGTCGATTCTGCTAGCATATGGCGTAACGAATACATTTGTTGGGTACAGACTAATGATGTCTAGGGGGATGTCTTCTTGGGGGCTCAACATACACCATCAAAAAGCGGTCCTTTATTAATTGTCATTGTGCAAATAAAATAAAGTATTTGATAGCTTTGAATATTGTTGAATTATGTACCAGAAAAAGACGTTTCGGAAGAAATTTAATATTCTTCTTTCATTTGAAGAAAACAGCTGCTAAAATTTATCCAGTGTTGGTTGAAGCTTATGGTGAACATGGTCTAATCCAAAAAAGTTTTGAACGATGGTTTATACCAGTCATAGGTAGCTCTAGGCTCCGCGGAGGCCTAGGGCTCCGCGCAAAAAAATACTAAAGAGGTACTATAAGGTTGCAGAGGAAAATAAAATCTATCTAAATATTCCAACATGAAGTTTAAAAACTAAGTAAAAGAGTAGCAGTGGAATGCGTAATATGAGAACGCGACATTTCAGCTAGGAACTTAGTCAACAGTTCAACACTAACTGGACTGATTTCACAACGCTAGTTATGGTTACTTCAGAGTAAAACTTTAACAGGGCTATTTAAACTTAGAGCGGAGTTACAGACTTTTTTTACAGATATTTCTGTTAATTTCAGACTGTTTGTATGATAGAACTTAATTTATATATAAAGGGTATTCCATTAAGAGGTTTCGAATGTTGGTAACGAATAAAAGAAACTTTTCATAACATACCTGAAAGTTATTTATGGCAAAGTTATTTATGGCAAAGTTATTTATGGTCATTTGGCAGATGTTGTATTCCACGTATAATTGTACACTATCCAGCTTCGCACTGCCATAAATAACTTTCAGGTATGTTATGAAACGTTACTAGTACGTAGTATATCTACGCGCATCTTTTGATACATGTGTTCCCGAAGAACAGAATACAAAAATTAAAATAAATTTATGGATTCAAAATCCTTTTGTACCCAACTTGAAAAAGCCCGAAAATAAGTCAAACGAGATTTATAAATCACTTGTAGAAATGTCATTAGACACCATTATGGAGTAACTGTTCAAAACAATGGCTCTAAATGAATGATTTTTGGTTTTGGAATTTTTTTGGTTTGGTGTTTGATTCGATCAATATCCACTTCTTGCCACAAAGGGCCTGAATGTTCTTCTCACCTTCACAACAACTTACTTGTGCTAATCCTCTTACAACAGCAACTTACTTGTGCGGATCCTCAACCTGTGCAGCTACAAAAACAAAATACTGCAATAAACTGGATGCCGAACCTTTCTTCAACTTTCTTCTATCTTCAATTCTCAACAATATAAACTTCAACTCTCTTCTATCAAAGTAATGTCTGAATGATTGTGGCGTGTTCACATATATATATTTTTTCCTTAATTTAAAAAAAAATAACTGTATTGCTATGCCTTCGGTAGATTTAAATTTAATATGGTTCCCGATTCTAAAGAATACAATTAAACACATTGAAATATTTGAATACACAATCAGTACAATAAACAATCACACAGTAAACATTACCTATATATATATATATATATATATATATATATATATATATATATATATATATATATATATATATATATATATATATATATATATTTTGGTAGTATGTCACTGTCATGAAAATCTATTGTTGTCAATGTCGTTGACATATACAAAAAAATATATTTCCTTTCACTCGTTACTTTATATATTACAAATTAATATAGTTTATTTTTTAGTTTAGTTTTGAAAACGGGGGGAGACTACCCTCCGAAACGTTAACATTAAAAGTTTGTAAATTTTTTTATAACCTTTTTATATCTTTAAAATTTTGTTCGTTAGGCAAATTTATTACAAAAAAGATTCACTGAGAAATTTGTCTCCGTTTGGTTTTTTGTTTTTACTCAGTGATTCTTTCTTTAAATAAGAACAGGTATTTTTGATATTTTTTGAGTTTTAGATAGTGGCGAAAAACCCAAATAAAGGAGAAAGAAAAATCTCTTCTATCAAGCATGATATCAAACAATTGATGAAAAATAAAAAACAGTTTCATACCTCCCATTAGATATTTGATTATTATGTAACATGATCATTAATAAAAGAATACATATAAACCAGTTTTTAAATATTTTAGGGCTCCGTCAAATATTTCGGCAGATTTGAGAAAAGTAGGAGTCAGGGATTGGAAGAATGAGGCTTTGGACCGAAAAAGATGGAAAAGAAGTGTGAAAGAACTCAAAGCCAAGGACACTAGGCCTGTAAAGTTGAACATTATTATTATAAATATTAACATTATTATTATAAATATTAATTATTTACCTGCCGTTTGAAAAATATTTTTCCAAATTGGGTTTTATAATTATTCTTGCTTTTTTTTGGAATCTTAAACACTTATGTCAAGTCGTTTTATCAATGACATGTTAATTCTTTCCTAAATTTACCCCATCATTTTAAACCACTTCAAGTCAGACCGAACCAAACCGAGCGAATAATAATACCACTATACCAAAAGGCGAAATAATAAAAGACACTTTAATTAAAATGGTGTTCCTCGATGCGATAGTGAGTTTACAATTTGTTCCCTTCTTGTTCTTTTCATTTTTTATCAGTCGCTATAAAGCGACCGCATGGCTATTTTCATCATCTCTCCTTTGGTTTTAGTTCGTTAATAATGAAGCATCGAGATCTTTATGACTGTCAGATTAAATTGAGGAAGTCTGAAATATCTTTGACCTTGTTATTCCTTAATGGCAGTTCATCTGCCTGTTCTTAAAATAAATTTCAATTTTGACTGATTTGATAGAAATTTGGTAACAAGGGAAATTCGGCGACATGGCCGCTATTGGGTTTCGTTATTAGATTTGAAGTTATAATTGCAATTTATTGTCTTTAAATTGATATAGATTTTACCCAATTAATATTCGAATGTATTAATTAGAATTATTATATTTAGTTAAGTTAATTTAGTAATATCATCGTAAAATCTGGTGAATCTTGTTTAAAAATTTGTGTGCTTTACACTTTACGATACTACTAATTGTTTTTTTATATTGATATGAGTATATATAGTTTTATATAATTTCATAAAATTTCATTTGTTAGAAATTATAGGGTCTTTTGAAATCGTTAATAAAATTTTGCCGGTAAATTTTTAAAGTGGATTTGCATTAAATGTTCCTGAAAATAAATCTAATCCTGAAAAAGCAAATAAGTCCTGGGAAATCCAGAAAAGACTATCTCTAAAATTCCTTCTAACTATGTAAAAATCCTATTGGGTGATTTCAACGCTCAACTAAGGAAAGAAAGAAAATACAGAAAAATAGTCGGCAGTTTTTCCGCTCATAAATGGACCAACCATAATGCCGGAAGATTGCTTGAACTATGTTCGCAGTTTAATCTGAAAATAATGTCAACCCATTTTAAGAAGAAAATTACAAAACAAAAGACCAGGAGATGCCCAAACATGTAGACGGGTAAATTTCAAATTGACCATGTTACCATTTCGTATCCAAATTATAAAAATATTTTTAATGTTCAAGTTAGGAAAGGAGCTAACATAGACACGCATCAGTAGAATCAAATTTAGCTTAAAACCTCGAAATCTTATTCAAAAGAGACTACTAATCCCAAAGTTCGACCATACGAAAATAAAACCAAACCTAACAGAGGAGCTTGAGATAGAACCAGGACAACAACAACAAGTGAAACAAAATATTATTAAAACCGCCCTAAGGTTGGTCCCCTTTACAAAAACGTAAAAAACATCCGTGGTGGGATGAAGTTAGCCAGCAAGCAGTATTAACACGAAATAAACCATTCAAAGAGTGGAACTGTCAAAAAACAGAAATAAGCTATAACATCTTTTTGAAAGTTAAAAAAGAAACATCAAAGCTAATTAAACAAACTAAAAGAAAATATGAAAATAATCAACTTAATGAAATAGAAAAGGATTTTCAAGAAAATATTACCCGAAATTTTTACAAAACATTTAAAACTAAATTAAGAGGCTGTCAACTCCAGTCTTTGCTTTCGAAAGAAAAACGGACAATTAGCTCTAAATAACCAAGACAATTCAAAATATTTTGAACAACTACTAAACTGTCCTGATCCCTTAAATCAACAGATTACCAACACTAAACCCTAAACAAACAAACCCAGATTCATTACCACTGTATGAAGATGAAATAATTACACAAATCAAATTACTTAAAAACAACAAAGCTTCTGGTGAACGTGGAATCACTGCTGAACTTTTATAATCCGCTAGACCAGGTACAATCAAGGAAATAACCAAAATTCTACAAAAAGTTTGGCGAGCCGAACGGATTCCCGGTTGATTGGAACGACGATAAGGAAGGAGATAGAACGGATGTAAACAACTACAGAGGGAGAACTCTTCTCCCAGTTTGTTACCAAATTCTATCTCAATGTCTTCTTGGCAGGAACAGTTAGAACATAAAATTGATGAATATCAAACAGGTTTTCGACCGGGCAGATCCTGCCCGGAACAGATTCTGAATCTAAAGTTGATCCTAAGATATCAAAAACTATACAATAAAAATTTGTGGATTTCAAAAAAGGATATGGTTCTATTGACCGCGAATCTTTATTCCAAATCTTGAAAGAACAACAACTAGATCTGAAAACGCTGGCAATCATTAAAGCGACACTAACTAACATAAGGTCAAAAGTTAAATTTATGGGTGACATTTCAGAGCTATTCGAAATTAAAACTGGTGTGAGATAAAAGAATGGACCCTCGTCACTATTTTTAACTGTGTTCTAAAAAAAAGTGGCGTATAGAAAAATCGGCCCTGAATATTGACCAGCCCATTAAACTGGGGAGAAGCAACATCAAAATAGATTGTCTGGTGTTTGTTGATGATCTAGCAATTTTAGCTCAAGATATATTAACGGCACAAAAACATATTGAAATCCTAAAAGAAACAGCAGAAAAAATAGCACTCCAAATTTCCTTTGAAAATACACAATACATGACCTGCAACAGACTAAGAACACCATTTCTAAAAACAAAATCACGCACCTATCTATTTAAATATTTGGGGAAATAATCATGGAAAACGGGTTGGGAAAACCAGCCAATAAGGGTATATAATAGCGGGTATAAGGGCCAAAAATGCATATCTAAAAACACAAAACTGAGACATTACAACACAGCTATTAAGCCAGAATGTCAGAAACGCTCATTTTGAATAGAAAGAAAGACATCGAGAAGATTGAAAAGAAAGAAAGAAAAATCATAAGAAAAATCTTATGCCTCAAACAAATAAATAGCACAACATACCGACTTCGAGAAAACCAAGAAATCAAACAATACGCAGATATGAGAGCGACATGAGAAAATATATATAGCGATAAGAAAAAGAAGACTTGAGTTTACGGACACATAAAATGGATGAATCCGAGCAGTCTAACTAGACAAATAGTTGAATTTTATGAAAGTAGGAGTGGGGCTAAAATAGAAACAATTAAATGGAATGCTGCAGTTAAAGAGGACCTTTATTAAATAAAGTGAAATTCAGGATGGAAACTGTTTCAGGCACAAGGTTAACGTTTGGGAGGTTGGCCAGAGAGAAAAATGTTGGAAGACCGGAACAACTTCGGTCTGACGAAAGACGAAAGGTAAAAGGCTCATAGTGAAAGAATGAAATCAGTATGGGCGTAAGGAAAGGCTAACAACAAACGCCTCTAACTGTACTTCGCGTGGTTCACTAGGGCCTACACGTTATTAATAATAATAATATTAATAACATATGGGATATCTCCCTATTCTTGACGGGACAGTATATGTCGGTACCCTGATGAGCCTGAACATCTAGAGGGTGGGGCTTGTCCCCAGTCAGGCACCTAACAGAATGTTCATTTAGGTGGAGACGCAGGTTGCTGTGTGTTCTACATGAGATTGTGGAACCCAGCGGTTGGGTGTACGTAACACTCAGTTACTGTTGTCTCATTGGACGTTGTTCAAAGAAATCTAACATTGCATATATCACCGGAAGGAATCTTAGGAACGACGATGTCGTACCGATCTATTGTTTTTGTAGAAATTATTGACTTATTATTTTTTATGATAATGTTTATGATAATGATAAGATTCTATTCTGGGTACTCGGACAACGTGCTACTCTTACAACCCAATTATTGAAAATGTTTATATGTTTATTTCTAACAATATATACACACATATATATATATATATATATATATATATATATATATATATATATATATATATATATATATATATATATATATATATAGTTTTTGCCTTTTATAGATATTTCACAATTAAAAACAAAAAAAATACATACATACAAAAAGATTACTTTTATATATATGAATATTTATAATAATGCCTCTAATATTAATCAAAATTAATTCATTCCACCTGACTAAATTATGTTCCTTTAAATCCATCCACGTTTTCGTGAACAGTCAAAGGGAAATTTTATTACTTGAATTACCGAAACGAACAAACGAATCAATCAATTATTGATCACAAAATAATTTATTCCTTTCGAAATGACGTTAAATATAAGTCAAATCATCAACAGGTTCATAATAAATTGGACTGTAACCTGAGGCTTGACTTCGGGCTTCATCATCTGAAGTCGTAGTTCTAGAGTACACTTTTATAATTTTTTAGGTGCTGTTAGAAATTCAGAGTATATTTTTTCCACTCTTTTTTTCATAATTCCTTCCTTGTTGATGACAAACATTTGTCTTGTGCTTTTCGTAGATTACCATTGTGTTGAGATTCTGGAATATAGTAGTGAATTCGTTGCAGTTATAATGAAAACTAGTAGAGAGAAAGTGTAATGACTGGATATAAGAAAACATCAGAGTGAAATACGCGAGAGGGAAGGTAGACAGGCTAAAGGAGAAATTCGAGGGTGTGACAATGGATGAAAAGTGGAATAGGATTGTTATAAACTGGAGATTATGAGAGAATAGGGAGAAGAAGAAGGGGAGGACCGCAGATGAGATCAGCGGATGACATAAAGAAAAATGCAGGACCGAGATGGAGAGGAATGGTGATGGACAGAGAGGAATAAAGACATTTTGGGGAGGCTTATCTTCAAAGTTGGACGAAACATGTTCAGTAGATTTGCATATAGTGGCTCTATTCTTGTTAGAACTGTCATTGTATCAATCTAAACATTGCTTATATACTAACTGCGGTATTAAATTTCAAAATTCAACTCAATCATGTTATAGGGATAGAAAGAAATGAAAATCCAAAGGCCCCAAGTTTAGAGAATAGACAGAGGGTGACAGAATTTCACAGCGCATCTTGAAGGTCGCTTTCGTTTCCAGGGTCATTTAAGTCAATATTTTCAGTCTTTAATTGCAAGAACCATTTCTGGCAAGTTCTGTTCAAAACAGTATTATCCTACAAAGTTTCACAAATTCTGTCCTGATCTTTCGAAGCACATTTTCTTTAGTTGACATAATCGAGAAGAAGGCATTGCCTCAAGTGTTGATTTTTGAACGATATCACGCCTACAACTGAGTTTGAAGGTAATATTCACAGTAGATTCGCATATCATACTTCGTTATATATATATTTTCGTCCACGGTTCCGTTAAGCTCCTTGTGGGCATACCTGGTACTATACCCGAGGTTCCAGGCAGAATGTTACGAGCAGTCTTGACTGCTACCTCGACCCGTTGTTACCGGCGTTGTGTGCTATCACTACCCGTCATCAAAATGGCCGGTCCCGATCGTCTCTCCCAACTGCTTTCCTTGCGTTTATCTGGAGCTCAGCTGATGACGGCTGAAAGGCCAGAAACCGATCCCGACCGATACGTGATGACGTATGGTGGACAGTTAGGCGAAGGCCATCGGTGGCCCTACGTGGATAAAGGGTGAAAGATTTCTGTATATATATATGTTAGAATTTTTCTTCCGGGTGTCAATCCGTTCCTTTAAGGGAATTTTCACATTCTTAGCGACGCTTCGCCAAAATCTCATCTGACATTTTCAGCATTTGGTAGACAGCTTCGAACTGAGGTTTAGGTCATCATCATCAGCACTCCTGGTTGATAAGTTAATCCTGGAGCCCTTATTTTGATTCCATAATTATCGACCACATCCGTTTCGCGACAGACGCGATCGGAGAAAATTTTTTGACGCCATCCTTTGGGCGTGGTTAACGGTACCTTCGCGGTATTATATCGAGATTAATGGATCATGTTAGATATGGGGGATACTGCTCCGAAACCGACCCGCTTGGATCGGCTTCGGTGGAAGTGTATTATTGAATTAAGGTGTTTTTCTTCGTGGCTGGTGTGTCGTCTCTCGTTTGGTGTTGAAAGAAATGGTGTTCTTCTCGGTTCTTATTCTTTGGATGTTGTTTGGCGTATAGTCTTTATTGATGGTGTTATTCTTTGTTGACCGGTGTTGTTCTTTGTTGATTGATGTTATTCTTTTGTTTAGTAGCTCGGGATGAATTGACTTGATGGTGCTGCCAATCGCAGTGCATCGATACTTCACCAGTTTCGGGGCTAATTCTCTGGATTAGGTTTGAAACGCTGCCGGCGGAAGACGGCACTTTGGGGGTGCCCGCTCCCTAGGCCGGGTCGACCTCCGCTGCTGAAACTGCCAACAGGCACTGTTGTCTGCCCCCGCTATCGCTAATGCAACCGGTCACCTTGGAGTCCACCTTCAATACTTGATGTTGATTATTTACAGGTATTTCACTGTTTATTTTCTTATTAGGTGAGTTCGGGATGGATAGATATAATGATGCTGCCAATCCCAGTGCATCGATACTTCTCCAATATCGGGGCTAAGACTAATTCTCTGGGTTAGGTTTGAAGTGCCACCAGGTTCGCTGATGGACGGCTTCGAGGGAGGACCTCTGCTGCCGAAACTGCCAACAGTCACTGTTATCTGCCACCATGATGACCAGACCATTACACGTCCGATCACCTCAGAGTCCTGCTCCGAACTGTCAGGGCTAGGTCGCCGAGTGTCGCAGTTTTGTTCGCACGGGTCCGTATCGTGTAGGGTGCTGATTGGTCGGTTCCACCCCTCCGTCAATTGGTTGATATTGGGATTTTTGGAGTGGTTTGATGTTTGTTTTGTGTCATTTCCCGTGTTTTTGAGAAAAGTTTTCCATATTGCTAGTATACGAGAGTACACGTCCTGGTTTTCTAGTGTTAATTTGTCCTTAGGGTTCCTCAGAAAATTTGATGAGGAACAATAATTTGGATCCAGAGAATCCACAACATGGCGTATTTTACGAAATGTTTTGGCTCTGAAGGCAGATATGTTTTAAATAACACAGGAACTAAAGCCACCGAATCATTCAAAACGTCGTACATTCGTCAGTTGGATAAAATAATAAATAGATGATTTTTCTCCGAAAATTATCTTTTCAGATGAAGTACATTTTGAAATTGGTGGCTGTGTTAATAAATAAAATTGCCTCATTTGAGGTGAGAGAAATCCACGATTGATTCATGCGACACCTTTACATCCTAAACGAGTTACTGTTTGGTGTGAAGTATGGCTAGGAGGTGTACTTGGACCGTATTTCTTTTAAAATGCTACTAATGAAGCTGTAACTGTGGATGCTGTTCGATGATAACATTCGATGTTGTGAGATGATAACTGAATTTTTGTGTGATGAATTGAATAATATTAATCTGAAAGATATTTGGTTCCAAAAGTATGGCGCTATGCCTCACTCTGCTAATGATAGAATTGATTTATTGAAAGTAAAAGTTCCTGGGATGAGTTATTCCAAGAAATGATGATGATACTTGGCCACCAAGATTACGATTTGAGATCCTTGGACTATTTTCTTTGGGGCTATATGAAAAGCCACTTTGACGAAAACAATCCACAATCTATTCCTGATGTAAATAATGAAATTATTCGAGTCATTGATAAAATAGAGCCACGGCTATGCCAAAATGTCATTCAAAATTTTGAGAAAAGAATGATCGTCTGTGGAGTTGCAATAGAATGTAATTTGTGCAGATATTTTCTTATTTAAATGTTATACACTATACTTCAATAATCAATACAAAGTTTATTGAGATCGACAAAAAAAAAATATATATATATATATATATATATATATATATATATATATATATATATATATATATATATATACATATATATATGTATATAAATATATATATAAATATATATATGTATATATATATATATATATATATATATATATATATATATATATATATATATATATATATATATATATATATATAGAATAATTTTTAAATTAAACTATATTATATTTTATTATCTTTGTTAAAAATACTTGGATGTTATAAGAAATATTTAAAGAATATATGGCATGTCCTGCAGGAAATTATTATACAAGAATTTAAATTCTAACGGCAAATTTTATGAAATATACCCTAAACATTTATTCTCATTTAAAAAGGCCATTGTTGCAACCTAGCACTATATTATTGTATTGTATTAAATGTGTAGCTTACACACACACACTCACATAATTAATGATTGTCCATTTTATGACCGGTGGCCAGACACAATAGCTGTAAATCGACTCCATAAGTTTATCTCGCTATTGTACCACATTCTTGATATCGGAGCTCGTTCGTTTCCACCAAAGCGTCCAGAAACAGGTTCTGGTAATCTGTTCGAAGTGGATGTCATTAAATTAATAAACGACTTCCCATCTACATGCATACGAACAAAATAAACAAGAGATACGTATTCTAACTGAACACTCACCTTCAACAAGATAGACAGAGAGGAAATGAGATAAGTTACATATTAATGATATGGCTGTGTCCTCATATCCTCATGAAATTACAGAATATTTCTAACTTTGGTACTTTTTTATGGTACCATATTTTTCTGTTGTTTTGAAATTTAAATAAAATTAAGAAAATAGTGAATATATATATCTACATAAACCCTAAAGAAACAAACCCATATTCATTATCACCGAATGAAGATGAAATAATTAGGCAAATCAAGCGACTTAAAAATAACAAAGTTTCTGGTGAAGATGAAGTAATTGCTGAACTTTTTAAATCCGCTGGTCTAGGCACAATCAACGAAATAACCAAAATTCTACAAGAAGTTTGGAGAACCGAACAGTTGCCGGAAGATTGGAAAGATGCTCTAATCCATCCACTACATAAGAAAGGAGATAGAACGGGTGTTGTTTGGGTGGCAGTTTGTTACAAGATTATGTCTAGATGTTTAGTAGATAGAGCACAGGAACAGTTAGAGCCTAAAATTGGTGAATATCAAGCAGGTTTTCAACCAGGCAGATCCTGCTCGGAACAGATCCTGAATCTATATCTTTATTCCAAATCTTGAAATAATAAGGACTAGATCTGAAAACGCTGAGAATTATTAAAGCAACACTAAGTAGTACAAGGTCAAAAGTTAAATTCATGGGTGACATCTCAGAGCCCTTTGAAATTAAAACTGGAGTGAGACAAGTGGATGGAGTCTCGCTTATCTTATTTAACTGTGTTCTAGAAAAAGTAATACAGGAGTAGCATGAAATAAAGTCGACCCTGAATATTGACCAGTCCATTAAACTGGGATAAATGAACGGCAAGATATATTAACAAAAACAGATTGAAATCCTAAAAGAAACAGCAAAACAGGTAGGACTCCAAATTTCCTTTGAAAAGAAACAGTACATGACCTGCAACAGACTAAGAACACCATTTCTAAAAACAAAATATGGTAGCCTCAGACGAGTCTCTCAATTCAAATATTTGGGTGTAATAGTCATGGAAAACGGGTTGGAAAAAGCGGCCAATAAGGATAGATATCAAAATATGGAAACTGCATTGAGACTTACGCAAAATATTTACAACAAAATATACATATCTAAAAACACAAAACTGGAACATTACAACACAGTTATTAAGCCAGAATGTTTATATGGGGCAGAAATGCTCATTTTGAATAGGAAGAGGGACATCGAGGAGATTGAAAAGAAGGAAAGTAAATCATAAGAAAAACCTTAGGCCCCAAACCAATAAATAGGACAACATACCGACTTCCAGAAAACCAAGAAATCAAACAATATACAGATACACATAGCGATATGAGAAAAAGGAGACTTAAGTTTTACGGACTCATAAAACGGATGAATTCGATTAAGCTAACTAAACAAATAGTCGAATTTTATGAAAGTAGGAGTAGAGCTAAAGTAGAAATAATTAAATGGATTGCTGCAATTAAAACGTTTGGGAGGTTGGCCAGAGAGAAAAATGAATGATGACTGGAACAACTTGATCTGACGTAAAGGAAGGTAAACAACAACAAACGCCTCTAACTGTACGTCACGTGGTCCACCAGGGCCCATACGTGAATAATAAGAATAATATATATATATATATATATATATATATATATATATATATATATATATATATATATATATATATATATATATATATATATATATATATATATATATATATATATATATATATAATGTTTAATGTTCTTAAGTAAAGAATTTATGTGAGTTAAGAATTGATTTAATTGTCTATCAGAACCTGTAAAACAAACTAGTATGTCATCAGCGGATCTGTACCAGTAAAGTGAAGATTTATACAGTTGATGTTGATTTATCTTATTTTCTAAGTCGTCCATAAAAATTTCCATCAGTAAAGGACTTAAAGGGTTCCCCATTATCAAACTGTCATTAGGAACATAAAATGAATTATCAAATTTAAAATAATTCTGATCCAACGTTATTGACAGCAGCTCTAAAATTTCTTGTTTAATTTAATTAGTTTTTTTTGAGAAGTAATTTGTCCACTAATTCGATTGGTGGTTATTCGAAAAAAAATCGATATAAATTAGTTGTAAAATGATGTTAATGAGCTTATTTAATAATTTGATTGAAGGCTGTAATTACTTTTCTCACTGTTAGTTTAGCGTAGTTTGTATTTGATAAAGACATGTGTGTCGAAACAATAGTTATACATACAATTTTAAATATAGTGGAAATTTTTAGATATTAATCTTTACTTATTTATTTATATATGTTTTGTTCTTCAGTATATTTGTATAACAAAGACCTAACGCTTAATAATCTAGGTGGAATAGATTTTTTTTTCGCTCCAGGTATCGACAGTCATACAGCAACATACTGTACGGTTATTCCCACAAATATGATAATGTTGCGCTTATATTTCAAAGTGTGAAACAAGTGATTGATGAAATAGTTAAAATTTAGAAAAAGAGATCCGGTAAACTAACAAAATTAAGAATTTCCATGTCGAATACTTAGCAGGGCGCATCTCCTATTTTCAATTTTCGCAATTTTCTTTATTGCTGCCAATATTCGACTAGTTTACATTTACCGCACGCCTTTTCCGAAGAATAAATAAAACTGAAAAAAAAATCCCGTCGGAGCTTCTGCCGTCGTGTTCCAACAACATTATTAAAGAGTTTTTCCGACGCTGGCTCAGCATAATAATGATTTTCTCGGGGCGTCTAGTTGAAACCACCCGTCGAACTGCGGCCCTGAAAATTAATTTATTAAATATTTATGCGTATAAGTGCACCGGCAACTAGCCGATAAACTCGATTTTCTAGAAAAATGATAACTGAACTTGATGTGGGACCGCTCCCATGCGCCGGAGGAGCGCTACCACGTAACGACAATTTTACCTCTTTCAACGCAACAATTTTTCCAAAGTTTGTTGCGGAATATATTTTGCAAAATTTGGTTAATAGCTTCCATATTATTCATATATAATCTTATAAATATTAAGTTTTGCCCGTAATAAACCCGCTGGCGAATGGGAGTAGACATGGCGAATGGGAGTACACGCGATCGCACGCAATCTTTGAGATCGCTTTTCGAAAATACTACTAAAGTGACTTTTTAAATATAATTTAAAGTATTTGTTTATTCATCCAAATTTATTTTATGCCCTTCAAAGTAATTTCCCTCATACGTATATATATACACGACTTCCGCTATTTCCTTTAAAGTAGCCAACGAACTCTCTTGAAAGGCTTCTACGGACTTTAAACGGTACCCACAAAGTGGTTTCTTCGAGAAAGTAAAAAAGTCAGGCGGTGCCATATCTGGTGAATATAGTGTTTGTGGAACGGTATGTGTTAGATTTTTGGTGACGAATTCACGAATATTTTTTGCGGTGTGCCATGGTTCGTTATCGAAAAAACCGAGAATTGTTTTTCCCACAAACTTGAACGTTATGTTTATAATACTTAATCAGCGATCACGCAGTGTAAGATCCTTGATTTTGGTAATATTTTCTTCACTAGTTGTCATGGAAATATGACATATCTTCCTAAACGAGACTCATCTTTAACATATTTCCTACTACGACTATGTTTTACTTTTTTCCAAGACTTAATATTTTTTACTGCATCAGCCCAAGGTTTTTTTGTTAAGACAATGTGCATTAAATCAAATTATTTTCTCGATAAATTAATCCATTTCGAAAAATTGCCAAAAAAAAAGGTTTATCAATTATAAAAGTCGCCATAATTTCTAACATTGCAAACGATAATATATTAAATATCTATCATATGTCAAGAGTAGTCAAACTAACTTAAAAAGGAAGTCACTGTATCGATACGTAAAGCCCACGAATTTTTAAAATAAACGTAACCTTATTTTTTGATCATAATGGTATAGTAGCCATGTGAACGTGCTTTGTAATATAGTTCTTCGATATTCTTGTTGATCTGGAGGACCAAGATTGCATGATATAAATCAACATGTCAGTGTGAATTTAATAAGAAGATTAAATGAAGCTAATGTAGCTAGCACAAAATACCAACACAAAACGCAGCATAAAGTAACATGGTTAATCCCAGGCAGAACGACTGGAAACCAGATAGACTACATTCTCATAGACAAAAGAAGACAAAAATGATATAAGATGTAAGATCGTTTCAAGGATCAGACGTGGGTACCGACCACATTCTAGTAATAGCGCAACTTAAGTTAAGAATGGTAGGTGGAGTGAATTCACAAACAAACAGAAGGAGAAGGAACATTGAGATGATAACAAGTAAGGAGTCACTATACGAAGAAGAAGTCAGAAAACAACTAGCAGACAGTCCAGAAGACGAAAACATAGAAGAAGAATGTATTGAGTACGCCGCAGATAAGATAATGGGAAAAAAATCCATAGAAGGAAGGAAGGAATGGTTTGACGAAGAATGCAGAGGAAGAGGGCTGCTAGATTGAAGTGGTTAAGAACAGGGAGCGATGTAGACTACAGAGCACATCAGAAAATTAGAAATAGCAGCACTACTACCAGTAAAAACTAAAAGAACTAGATGGATAGAGAAAATGATGGAGATGATAGAAAAAGATAATAAGAATAACATAAAATTATACAGATATATCAAAAGACAAAATGCCAAAAAGGAACACAACAAACATAAGTAGCACCGAATGGGCGAATCATTTTAGAAAAATATTAACAGATAAGAGAACGGTGACGGAAAGGGATAAGGATGGAAACCAGGAAGACAATATGGAAGAAGAAGAACTAGATATACCCATAGAAGAAGAATTTAATGATGTAATAACTCAACTTAAATTAAATAAAGCAGGTGGATTATATAATATGGTCAATGAATGATAAGATACGGGGGAGAAGCCTTAGGACAAGAATATTGAAGTTGATAATACATATCTGGAAGAAAGAAAAATTGCCTAATGAGTGGAAAAAAGGTATAATAATGCCAATTTATAAGAAGGGAGATCCAAAAGAGTGTGCAAATTACAGGGAAATTATCTTACTTAGTGTTGTATATAAGATACTGACCATGATAATAAATAAGAGATTGATGAGGTATATAAAAGAAAAAACTGGAGACTGTCAATATGGCTTTAGGCGAGGCAGATCTTTCATTGACACGGTACATATAGTAAAGCAAATAATCGAAAAATCTTAGGAATATGGAACGGAATTACAAATTGTGTATATTGATTTTAAACAAGCTTTCGATAGTTTGAAAAGGGGAACAAGTAATAAAAGTTATGACAAACATGAAAATACCGGGCAAGCTAATAAGACTAACAGAAATGACAATGAAAAATTCACAAGCAGTAGTTAGAATAGCGCAAGGAGAAACAGAGGATTTTGAAATCAATACAGGAGTGAGACAAGAAGATTGGCTATCAACAACATTGTTTATATTAACACTGGATGCAGTAATCAAAGATTGTAATTTCACGGGAACAATCATCAATAAAGCGACACAAGTAGTTGCATACGCAGATGATCTTACTGTGCCTAGCTAGAGACAGAATAAGCCTGGAAGAAGCAATTCAAAAAATTGGACAAGAAGCAAAGAAAAGAGGCCTCACAATAAATCAAGAAAAAAGCAAATATATGGAAATAAGGAAAGAAACTAGAAGAGTGACAACCAAATCAGTAAAAATACGAATTTGAAGTACTGGAAAACTTTAAATATTTGGGAATAATAATAAATAGCAAAAGCGACCGAAACATAGAGATTAATCATAGAGTACAGGCGAGACACAGAGCCTATTATAAATTCAAAAGCATTATGAAGAGCAAAAACATAACTATAAATACAAAAATGAAGATAAGAGATAATGAATTTAACAAGCTTGGAACAGGAAAAGTTACGAGTATTCGAAAGAAAGATAGTAAGAAGAATATATGGATTAAAGAAAGTTGCAGAAGATGAACACAGAAGGTTAATGAATTTTGAAATAAAAATCATTTTGAAAGGAGAAGATATAGTGAAGACCATAAAAGTGCACAGACTCCGCTGGTGTGATCATATAAGAAGAATGGAAGACAACAAAATAGTAAAGAAAATTACAATGTGGAGACCAGACACTAACAGAAGAAGAGGGAGACCGAAAAGTAGGTGGGAACATCAGGTGCGGGAAGACCTTAGGAAATTGGAAATACAAGCATGGTGGGAAAAGATACTGGACCGAGATGTGTGGAAGAAAATAACGGAAGAAGCAAGGACAAACAATAGGATAGAATATGGCAAGAATAGAAGAACTTGGACTAACTTACCAAAAGAAATGAGTTTCTAGCACTCGAAAGAATCGAGCGGCTGTAATTCCCAATGGAATATAAAACCATGTATATATATATATATATATATATATATATATATATATATATATATATATATATATATATATATATATATATACATGTTCCAGTTGATTTTACCTTCAAGTTGATATCCGTTAAACTTCTTCCGGTCCATGACGTGAATAAGTTTACTATGAATTTTAAGAGATATCTCAGTGGCCAGTTGACGTCGCCGAAACGCGAGTTAATTATGCCATCAAACCTGTCTTGCAGAAGATCCATTGTAGCGCCGTCTTTTTGGAACCACATGTCGTTGAAATCCATATGTTCCAATTTATGCCACAAAATGGTTCCCTTCGACCCTATCACTCGCCGGTGCAAGTTATAGCGGCGCCAGCTTCATTTTGAAATAAATATGAGCCAATAACCCCGCCGGACCAAAATCCACACTACACAGTGGCTTTTTTTGGATGCATTAGTAACTGATGGGTCTTATGTGGATTCTCTCCAAATGCGACAATTTTGCTTGTTGAAATAGCTGTTCATCCAAAAATGGGCCTCCTTAGTAAAGATCATTGTCCGTTCAAAATCAAGGTGCACTTCCAACTGCTTCAAAGACCATTCAGTGAATGCTATGTACCTATGTCTGTGCCTTCAGTTCCTGGGTCAATTGAATTTTGTACGGCTGCGTGCCCAAGTCCCGTTGCAAAATTCGCCAAGTTCGCAAGTTCTTGGGCGCGACAAGAAATTGTTTGTCTCGGGTTATCCTTCACACCATCGTTCACTGGGTGTACGGGTATTGTCTGATTGTTTATGGAACCAGTTGATTCGAATTTGTCCACCAAACGACGAACAGTCGATTCAACAGGACGATTATGTGCATCGTAATGTTGTTTTTAATATCTTTCTCCACGAGTTCACTTCATTATTTTTTAAACAGACCTGTTACTTACCCGAGGTTAGACCGGCCGCGAACGATCTCGCACAGTTTATCTGTCGCGGCAGTTTACCACAGGATGGCAGCGCTGCATGTGATTGCAGTCACCATTCGACATGGCCGATTTATATGGTCATGGCTTTAGTTGTTCCTTTCATCCGCTCTCCGGGCGTTCAGCTTGAGCTCAGCTGATGACGGCTTAAGGCCAGAAACCGGTCCTGGGAGACGCTTGCTGACGCTTTGGATTTATTATATATATATATATATATATATATATATATATATATATATATATATATATATATATATATATATATATATATATATATAGCAAAAATACCTCACAATATCATAAAAAATAATTAGAAATATAGAACAAAATGTAACTACAAACTCAAAACACGCCATAGATACTGATCAAAACTTTAATTTTAATAATACAAAAAATTTTAGATTTTGAAACACAATATAAAAAATCAATATAAAAGAAATTATTTATATAAAAAAAAACAAACAAAGCCATTAACGTGAGAACTGATACTGATAATTTCAAAAGTATATATAACGACACAAACAAATTCTAATACCATTAAAAGTAAAAAACCCAAAACTGTATGAAAGTAAAAAAATATGTCCACTGAAAACTAAACAAAAAATAACGTATTTAAAAAAAATCTCAACTATTAACCTATGATTAGTAATATATTGAAAATATAGTATATTGAGATATTAAAAGGAGATATGTGTTAAAATATAAATTTGTACTCTGTATAGGAATAATATATATAGTAGAATTGTAGCTGTTCTGAGGCTGGTTTAATAAAAGGAACCGGGATGTTCACAAAATAAAAAAAAACTGTTATAACAATTAATTGAAACCCCAAGAAAAAAACAAAAAATAATATTAAACAGCCAGGAAAATACATATAATAAAAACAAAACATAACTTTTATTAGAACTATGTCGTATTCCAAAAATCGCTGTTACAATTTATAAGTTATGTGGTACCACTCCTTTAAACTACTTTCCTATGCGTTATTAATTAGAATTGTGGAGGGACAAGTTGCAAACAAATACAAGTCTTACGAGTTTTGATTTCAACGTTCGATTCTCTTGTTCCTTCCTCTTTATGCATTCCTAATGTTCAGCCGTGACAAATACATATAACAAGACATTCTGAAGCATTTGAATTTTCAGTAACAAAATCTCTGTATAAATTTAATTACTGCGAGGTGTGTACTAAATAAACTAATTAGACTAATCTTTTATACTTTTTTTATTAATTTACACATTCTTTATCGTCGCCTTCAAAATGGCTTTGTGAAGCCAGACAGTTTGTCAACCCTTCATAGAACTGAAAATACAGAAAACTCTTTCAGCTGGTCTACGGTATTTTCAATGTACCACAATATCACCTAATAACGTCCTTTGAGGTTGGTTTTCAATCTTTTGATCCTGCGAAATGCATTTAGGGACCATTTTTACGCAGAATTTCTTCATCCTCAATTCGTCGGATAAACATTTGATGAACGGTTGTGTAAAACAAATTCAACTCCTCTCCATTCATTCTGACGACCAAAACGCACAAAAAAACCGCGCTGAATTAAGTGTAGAACATCGTCTGTAAAACGGCATTATGAAACAAATTACAAATATGTGCAATTAAGGGGAGAAACTCCTTTAGATGCCTCAAAATGAGTCATTTTTCAGAAGTGTTTCTAAAGATGATAAAATAATTGTATCATTTTAAAGTTTTAACATAATTTTATTTGATCTTTGAAGAGTATGAAAATATTACTATTATTATTATTTTATGAAATAGCGGCTCAATAATTTGTTTTCGAGTCCCTCTGGCAGGTGGGTCCAAAAGTGCTGCACTCGTCACTATTTTTCGATTCATTTGAAACACAAAAAAAAACATTTTTTCTGTTTCTGGTATATGCACGGAGAGGATAAACCTATAAAACTATAAAAAAGTATTAAATTAAAAATTAAATAAGCTTTAAAACAAAAAATGTTCAAAGTTTGTACTATTTTTTCGAAATTTTTATCCCAAAAGTAGTTTACTTATACGAAATCTTTAAAACTTTAGGTATATCTTTCCGATAATAATATAGAAAAAAAGCCTCCCAAAATTTCAGCCAAATCGATCAAAAACTTTTTTAAATTTATTCACAAGCCTTACGTACTAAGGGTGGTTTCGCATAAAAATAGTGAATCTCATATCGTCGCAGGCTTTAAATAAGCGAAAGTTTGATTCTTAGTTAGATGAAGTCAACTCGGTGTATATTGGCTTACCGATGTGTAATAATGTTCTTTGATTGAGCCACGATAACGTACTTCACATATTGGTGATATTTTGGAAGCAATCAGACTGTTTTTACAAAATGAGGGAAAAATTGATGGATGTTATGTAACTTTTGAAATTAATGATTTTACAGACATGTGCAGAGCATTTCAAAGAATTAAAATGTAAAGTTTCAAGGTGCAAATAAAACAATTATCGTTATGAGGCTAAACTACACGTTTTCTGTAATGGTATTGTTACTAAAAACTACCAGTATTTCCCAAACTTGGAAAAAATTACCACATATTTGGATTTACACGAAAAACCAAACGAAGCAGAGGTCACTGAAGAGTTTAATTTGGTATCTAGAGGGTATAAGGCCTCTTTTGATATGTGGTGCATGGTCTACTAATCTGCGCCGCAGTCACAGGAAGGAATCTCGGCCCTATCCCATTGGTATATTAAATGGTTATATCTTCCTTGGCCAGTTCGGAAATGGTTAAGCTGGATCCATTCTCGACGAGGCAGTTCGAAGCCGGGGACACGTTCTGATGGATCGTGTATAAGATAGCCATAATGGGGGATCGTAGTAGACCACAGTCCTCTCCACTTTTGATCCAGAAGGAAATCTTCTCCTGTTATTGTTGGGTCCATAAGTTTTCTTGATCTCAGCCTTAGGTTGGGCAAATTTTGTAGTTCATCATAAAGGATTGAGTTAGCATGAGTATGGCAGTTAGTAAATTCCCTCACTGCTGCTTGCCTTTTTATTTGAGATAGGGCGATATTGGCTAAATCAGGGAGCAATTAGAGTGGCGTGTGTCTCAGAGTGCCGGTAATTATACGTAAAACATTATTTAGTTGTGTTTACTAGGGATACGTATGCGCTATTAAGCCATACCGGTGCGCAGTATTCAGCAGCAGAGTATACAACTGAGAGTGTAATACCTCATAGTACGTCAGCGTTTGCGCCCCAATTTGTGCCGGCTAATTTCTGGATTATAGTGACTCTGGAGACAACTTTCTTAGCACTTTTTTTTAGACAATGTTTATAGGCAATGCAGTGTATCTAAATACCGTACGAGATATTTAGATTGCTGCTAGTGAGTGTGCGCTTTTTTGTTGTTTAAGTGGAATGTGCATATTTCTCTTTTGCTGTGATTCAACTGGAGTTGCCATCTGCGGAAATAATATTTTAGTGCTTGGACACCCTGCTGTAGTGCCATCTAACAGCTTACGAGGGTGTTTCCTTGATAAACCAGTGCCAGATCATCCGCATGCCGGAAGATCTTTGACCGGGTTACTAGAATATCCGCTACATAGAGATTAAAAAGCAATGACGCTAGGACACTGCCTTGGGGCAGGCCATTGCTGACTCTACGCTATCTACTGTTCTTATCGCCTAAGAATACTTGGAATAACCTGTTAGAGAGCATATTATTTAGGAGGTTTGTCAGTTTAGAGCAGTGGACAGCCTTCACAAATTTTATCAGGAGTCCTTCACGCCAAACGATGCCATACGCCACCGTCAGGTCAGCGAACATTACAACAGTTTTTAGCTTAAGATGAAAGCTAGTTTCTATGTCTGTGGTGAGTGCGGTCACCTACTCCGTGCAGCTTTAATTTTTCCTGAATCCAACCTGATGCTTTGTTGTAATTCTATCTATGCAGAACTGTATTCGCAATGAGATGATCATCTCAAATAGTTCGTAAGTCACGCTTGATAAGGATATAAGTTTATAGTGAGCCGCTTTACGGACAAAACCTTCGGCATCAACTTCGCGCAACATCTTTCACATTTGCAAATCATCCATTACATTCGAATTTATGTAAATTCTCACCTATGGCATCAAACGAATACTAAGCCGATGATCAGAGTTCAGAAATTACCGCACTTTGGCCATATTTTAATCAGTTCGGACTGAGATTGGACGTCCAAGGCGTTGTTCCTATTCAACCTTTTCCCGACCTCCTTTAAATCTTTTATGTCAGTCAAAAACACGTGTTCTGGTCAGGGCTTCATCCTTGTAAGCCTCACGAATCAATTCAAAAGTCTCCGTGGTGGATATGTTCAATTTCACGCAACATTTTATGGTATACTTAAAACAGATGTTCCCTTCTTGCACCATTTACGCACCCCAAAGTATCGGAGACAACTGAGCCAGGTTTTCTATGTCATAGCTGATGTCAGGTAACCCTGACATCAGCTACCTCCGATATCACTTATAAAAATAATCGTCCACCCCGTGCTCTTGGCAGGAATAATTTAGTCCCGAGACTTATTGGATTAACCCTGTAAATCGATGTTGTGTTGTCTGTATAACATGTGGAACCGTCTGTTCGAACCTCATCTCCTGCAGATTAGTACCATTTAAAATTTTCCACGGGGTCGAATAACAAAGTCCAACTTCCTACGAACGGAGACGAATAAATAAATCATTTGTCTTGTTATTGTTTTAAAATCGAGCAGCGTGAAATGCGTTCGGAAATTGCCGATAATTTGGCGAATACATAGTTCAGTTGGAGGATTATGTGCACCATAAAAGACTCTATAAGTTTGGCGCACAGAACAGAGATTTTGATAATAAATTTCGAAAGTTTGCAAGCGTGAGTTGCCAGCTTTTAGAATTAATATTCGAAGAAAGAATTAAATTTATTTAACCAAATTTATTATTTTTAACTAATATTTATTCAAATAAACTTAGTGTTAGAGATACTACACACACGATAGAAGTTGCTAAACAAAGATTTACCGGCACACCTGCTTTTAATCTCAATATTTTGAAGCCTCTCTTTGTATCGAATCAAGAGCAATATTTCTACAAGAATTTATCGTCAGATTCATTGTGCTACCCAGCCCGTTGAGCTATCAGCACCACGCCGCTGATATATAAACCTAACATTTATTTTAATAAGCTAAAAGTAGTCAGGTTACCTTTTTCAAAAAGAAAAAACTTTTAAATCGAGATGTTCAACGGAGATAACAAGTTATAAATATTTAATACCGATCAACACTTTTCAACGGAACTGTTTAGCGTAGAAAGTTTGTCTTGTCAATGGGAAAATATATTGTGCTTGTTAGCTTATAAGGTAAAAATGTTTGGTTTCTGACAAATTAGTTAATGAGTAATCGAGAAGTGAAAAGTCCGAGTTCGGAACCGTCCACATAAATTATCGGTCAAAAGATCGTGTTGAAGTCCCGTTAGATAAGATTTAATAGGTGTTTGAATGGAGAATTTATTACTGGGGCCTCACGAACTCAACGGAAACTTCACAAATCAGAAATTGTGAATGCACAATCAGTAATATAGGGTGATTTTTTTAGTTCTGAACTCTAAATTTAAATACAACAATCAAATTAAATAATGTCTGAATGATTGTGGAGTGTTCATATATTTTTTTCTTTATTTGGGTTTTTCGCCACGATCAAAACCTCAAAAAATATCAAAATTTCTGTTCTTATGTAAATAAAGAATCACTGGGTAAAAACAAAAAACCAAACGGGGACAAATTTCCCAGTGATTCTTTTTTGTAATAAATTTGCCTAAATATACAAACTTTTAACGTTAACGTTTCGAGAAGTATTCTCTTCCCGTTTTCAAAATGAACCTAAAAATGAAGTATAATAATTTCTATAAATTATGAAAAGATAGAAAGTAAATATATTTTTTGTGTATGTGTGTGACAGTGACATATTACAATATATATATATATATATATATATATATATATATATATATATATATATATATATATATATATATATATATATATATATATATATATAGAGGATAGGTTACCATGTGATTGTAATTGTTTATTGAAATTCTTAAATGTTTTTAATTGTATTCTTTAGAATCGGGAACCATATTGAATTTAAATCTACCGAAGGCATAGCAATAGATTTATTTTTTATTTAAATTAATTATGGCGGTTTCTTTTAATCTTCTGTATTTTGTTACCGATTCTTTTAATACCGTTTTGGAATTATTCCAATTGATTTTATGACCCGATTAGCATGCGTGTTGACAAATTCTAGATTTATTAAAATCGCCCTTTCTAAGAAGGTTTTTATGCTCTTTTTTATTTTAACATCTAATGGTCTAGATATCTTACCTATATAGAATTTGCCACATTTACAGAGGATTTTATAAACCACATTTTTGGTATTTTGTTGTGTATTGTTTGGTTTAGTTTTTGTTAATAGAGATCTAAGAGTATTTTTTGTTTTAAATGTCGTTCTTATGTTGTATTTATTTCCTAGTCTTTTAATTGTGTCAGAAATACCGCGGATATAAGGAATTGTGAGGTTAATTGTTTGAGAGTTATTATTATTGTTATTAATAAATTGTCTGTTTTGTCTGGTATCAAAAGTTTTAGACTGTTTTAGAAGTTTTAGAAATTTTTTGGGTAATTGTTTTTTATTAAAATGTCTTTTATGTGATTTGTCCTATAAACTTTTAATTACTCCTATTTTGACCGATTTTGAGTGATTGGAAAAGAAATTGAGATACCTATCTGTGTTTGTCGTTTTTCTGTAAACTGTTGTTTTGTTTTAATATTAAAGTGTCGAGCAATGGCAATTTAAGTAATGTCTGAATGATTGTGGCGTGTTCATATATTTTTTTCCTTTATTTGGGTTTTTAAGAAAAGAATACAATTAAACACATTTAAATATTTGAATACACAATCAGTACAATAAACAATCACACAGTAAACATTACCTATGTATATATTTTTGGTAGTATGTCACTATCATGAAAATTTATTGTTGTCAATGTAAATATCGTTGACATATACAAAAAAATATATTTACTTTCACTCATTAATTTGTATATTACAAATTAATATAATTTATTTTTTAGTTTAGTTTTGAAAACGGGGGGAGAGTACCCTCCGAAACGTTAACGTTAAAAGTTTGAAAATTTTTTTATAACATTTTTATATCTTTAAAATTTTGTTCGTTAGGCAAATTTACTACAAAAAGAATCACTGAGAAATTTGTCTCCGTTTGGTTTTTTGTTTTTACCCAGTGATTCTTTCTTTAAATAAGAACAAGTATTTTAGATATTTTTTGAGTTTTAGATAGTAGCGAAAAACCCAAATAAAGGAAAAAAATAAATGGCTTAATTGTAGGCTCTCGAGAATTTATATCTTGTAAAAAATATTTAGATCGTCAATGCTATGTTGCCATATAGCAAAAATATTATCAATATATCTAAGCCATATTATTTGCTTTTTAAGAGATTTATTTAATATATCATTCTCGAGTTCCCCCATAAAGATATTACTCATCAAAGGAGAAAGAGAAGAACCCATTGCCATTCCAAAATTTTGTTGAAAATAATCATTTTCTAATTGAAAATATGTGGTTTTTAAACACAAAATTAATAAGTCCAAAATTGTATTTATTTTTAGTTTAATGCGGTCTAATCTTTTTCTAATTATTAAAAGTGATTTATCAACTGGTACATTAGTAAATAAACTCACCACATCAAAACTAACCATTAAAATTTGGTTTGTAATTTTAATGTTCGAAATTACTTCCCGAATCGTTAACGTTAAAAGTTTGTATATTTTTTTATGACCATTTTTATATTTTTAAAATTTTGATCGTTAGGCAAATTTATTACAAAAAAGAATCACTGAGAAATTTGTCTCCGTTTGGTTTTTTGTTTTTACCCAGTGATTCTTTATTTGCATAAGAACAGATATTTTTGATATTTTTTGCAAATAAAAAAAAATCAAATTAAATGCCTAGAACCTGTTTATATTACGCCATTCTTCCGAATTCAGCTTACTACGGGCCCAACGAGGTGATTCAGCACGATATCCTTCCATCATCCATAGAATCCATCAAAGGTCATGCATCGTTTCAGTATCAAGTACTCTGGAAGAGAGTTAGTAGACAACAATCTATTAGCAATCAGTTAAATGTGAGCGATATCAGCGAAGAGCGTAGGCTAAAACGTCTGCTTTCATCCACTGATATAGATCTAGCTTGTGATTTTAAAATAAATCGTCCGCATATATAACAAAACTTATCAGCTAGATTTTTGCAAATTCAACGTCTAGAATTTGCTATTCTATATAAAATCGACTTAAACTCTTAACTGTAGTGTAAACGAGACATAGACAAACTCAACTATAGAAAACAATAAAACTGCTCTTAAATGTTCGTAGACTACTCTGGAAATTTCTATATTATCCAGTTCAAAGTCAGGTACAAACAATATCAATTAGTGCATGATATAAAAGAGAAGCAGCTACTTGAAAATGCGATATGAGAGGCGATTTCTGTGGAAAGGTGTAAATAACTTTAATGAAACGCAAAAAGATCCATCCCATGATTGTCCGCTTCGATTGAGTTGGAGTCTTCAGTCGAAACAGCTGGAAATGGTTCGTTTGATGTAAATTTATAATGAGACCTTTTTTCATTAAATTCACTTATCCCAAAGTTAATAAAGTGTATATCTTCATCGAAAAAATAACTATAACCGTGAATAACTTTGGCAGGAGTGAATTTAACGAAAAACGTTAAGATATCTTTTTGTAGCGCATAAAATTTCCTTTAAGAATGTGTATTGTATTTTTTCAAATATTGATTCATAAGTTACAAAACTTCAAATTTGTAAAGTAAAATTGTAAAAACAGATCAATGTTCAAGACACGATTACATGGAAACGGCTTGTTTGACGTAAATTTAAAATGAGACCTTTTTTTTATAGATAATTTAGTTCCCTTCAAATTGATGGTTTAGGAGTCTTAGATGAAATATGCGATTGCTATTAAAAATCCTAAAGTCGCTATTATAAACTTAACATAAGTATTACGGGCTCTTAACTTTCACAATATTTATTTGTCATCACAAATACTATTTTCGGTAGCCCTTTCAAAAAAAAATATTCGATTTTCAATGTCCAAAAGTTTGGAATATTCAAACATTTTACTTTTTTTATTGATACTAAGTTTTTTTTTACTCGTTTACGTAATCATTATTTTATTACAACACTTACTGGTACCAAATAAAACTCTACACCAAATGACTATTGTATGTAAAATTGATTTAATATTTTGGAGTGAAAAAATTACAATGCACCAATTGCCTTCAAAATTGATTTAAAAATAAAAATAAAAAAGCAAAAAAAGAACAACTTTCAATAAAACTAATCAGCAGTAGTTCATCCATGGGTCTGTATGCATGCCTGGGGGCGATTTGGCATGATGGCTTGTGGAATTATTTCCCATTCTTCACGAGCAGCATCTTTTAGTTCTCGCAGGTTAAGAGCAGGATTGTTTCGTTGCGTATTTTCAGAATGTCTCAAGCATGTTCAATGACATTCATGTCGCGGGAATTTTTTGGGTGGTTAGGGACTACCCCTTGGTCTTCGGCGATGCCAATTTACCATTTTCAATCTGTGTGGCATCGTTTGTCGTAAAACATTTACCCCTTCAAGCCTAACAAACTCTTTTGATATACTACTCGTAAATTCCAGACGATTTCTTCTATTGATATATGTCGATTTTGAGCAGCTCTTGTATATCGTTTTTTACCACTTCAAGGCTGATCTTTTACATCCTTTATCTGTTGGAATTTTTTACGAATTTTTCGCTTTGGAAAACATCTACAATTTCCGCGATATTACTTTTATTTACGCCCCGTTGTAAAAAAGCAAAACAAAGCAATTACTCTTGATCTGTTAAAAATAGACTTAAAGATAGAATTAAACGGATTGATTGAAAATTGAAAAAGGACTGAAATAATGTGTAAATATCATTATCAATGGAATGGGCAAAAATCGGAAAAACCTGTGTTATCAGCAATACTTTTGTTATTTTCATTTAAAAATGGTCTAAAACAAATATCCATCATAATTTTTACAGTATCATACGCGTAGATATCCTATTTGTTAATATAATAACTTTTGGACATAACTAATGCTCATTATGACGGAGACGCAGGTTGTTGTGTAACGACTACTGTAATCTCATTGGACGCAGTCCAAAGAAGTCAAAAACTCCGTGTATAAGCCATCCAACGAGAAGTCGGCGAAAATATGGGTTGTTTGATTGTGGAGAGGGACTCCCTATTCTTGGCTAGAGAGCATATATCGTTACCCTGATGAATCTAACCACTAACAGACGAAACATGTGCCCTCTAATGTAAGGGATGGGTGGGGCTTCCATGAATGAATGAAATACAATAAAAAAATTAAACTAAATAAAAGACCGAAGGGAAACAAAAGAGAAAGTATTTCTAGAAAAAAAGTGAAGTGAAAGTAGAAAAAAAGTGAAGATTTAGAAAAAGAAAATACCGAAAACGTTTTAGAATGTATAAAAATGTTATTTTACTAATATTAAATAATCTTGTGATGATACTAATTTGGTTCCCAAAACGTTATTTGATTAGTGGAAAATCCCCCTTTATGAAAATTTCACCATGGGTGTTCCAATAAATAAATTGATTGATACATTTGTCAAATTTGATCTAGATATCAGGCCAATAAACAAAACTAATGTGAAATATACGGAAACAAATACAATGGATATTATTATAGCATAAAATACATGTTGTTCCTAAGAAACATCGTAAATTTATTCCTAATCGTTACAAATTATATCCGTACACTAAACGTATGATATCGTTATCTTCTTTCCTTTATCTATAAACTTGTCATTAAGAATTTAGTTGTTCAAATCGAATATTTGTAGTTGTTTTAATTTAATTAAGACTGAAATGGTTTTTTGTCAGCTAAACCCGAGCGTGAAAAAAACCGAACTGGTTTCAAGAGTCCAGTTTTTCAAGTAAATTTAAAAATAAGCTTAGTAGCGAAGAACCAGTTGTTGAAGCTTCACCTAATAAATCAATTAATCTGCCAGTATTACACATTTTGGGAATAACATAAATAAATGTTTAAGAATCTATTGATGATTTTATCGTTATTTTCAGAAATTATAATTTAATTACACAGTCAACAAATGTAAACTTGTTTGACATAATATTGATGAAAATAGCTGTGTGATGAAAATAGTTGTATCGTGTAGTCCTAAATGTGAAAATGATAAGCTAATTACTATAACACGTACAGTTTTGTTTGACGGGGTGGAGAAAAAAAAGGAGACGACATATTTTTACACTCTAATATTTATTAATTATAACCATGTAAAACGAGTTAAATCTATACAAAGGCATTAATGATGAGAATTAACCTGCTCAGGCCTGCTGAGTCTTGTAGGGGACACAAATCTCTTTCTGCGACCTCGGCTACAGCTGCTTCCCTATAGACCTTGGCAACACTGTCTTTAGTTTTGGAAGCTCTCAACAGATGTGTACTCGTCCTGAACGAATGGTGGGCTCACCTCGAGGTATATCAGTTCTAGCGTTGATATCAAAATGGCGACTCCTAGACGTAATCGTTTTGAATGGATTTCTATTTGTAAGTATATTTTTTTTTGTACAAATCTTTATATTTTATTTTATTTTTTGAATGCAATATTAAACCTCAAATAATAAAGAATGAAGGAATATTTTTGTTCTTGCGATAACTGTTATCAAAATTTGGCAATACAATAACAAATCTGTACGTCCCCTGTGGGGGACATTGGGCTGATTGGGCTGTTGTTTCTTTCTAGAACTTTCTGTTTACATTTTGAATTACGCAAAGGATTTTGTTTTTTACTAACAAAAATGAATCGTAATTTAATATTTTGATTTGAAATTAACATTATCCTGTAGAATGAATTGAAATTTTGTGGATTTTCACAAAATATGTGATTTTTCTTTTTTTCAACGTACCTAAATATTTTTTGCAGATTCAGAGAGATTTGAGCTGTTTGTGGAGGATATTTTAGATGGGAATGTGAGTGATATGGATTTATCTGATGATGGCAACGGCGATTCGGATTACTTGCCTGAGGCCAATGAGGGCATCCATGAAAAAGACGAAGGCGGAGAGGAAGATATTGGTGTTGACTTGGATTTACAAAGTGACTTACTGGAGCTAGTACTCATTCATACTCCCAATCTTTTTCTACAACTTGGACCAAAACTAATGATGTTTTTCCTGTAGCACCAGCTCGTGAATACGAACAGCCGACAAATTATGCAATAAATTTGCCTGTCCATGATTATGTCCGAAAGTATCTTCCGGACGATTTTTTTCAATATTGTAAGTGAGTACACGAACAGAAAGTATCTATTGGAAAAGGGTAAGCTACTCAAGACAACGCCTGATGAAATGAAAAATTTTTTGCTATGGCAATCATGATGTTGTACCTAGGATACCCCAGAATGAGAATTTATTGGGACCGAAGGATAAAACAAGAGGGCATAGCTAGAGTAATGCCTCGGGAAAGGTGCAAGACAATTAGAAGCCATAAATAAATGGCATACATTTTGGAAAGTTGAGCCTCTCTTCCAAATGATTCGAACAGGATGCAGACTGAATTTATGTCCACAAATAGTCTGTATGGTCCTGTTCTGGGGAAAAATGCCATCAAGGCAGATAATCAGAAACAAACCAAATCCTTGTGGAATAAAACTTTTTGTATGTGCAGGAGCTAATGGTATCCCATTAGATTTATTTCTTTACCAGGGAAAGAGTGATCCCATCACCACCAACACCTACACTAAAAGATTAGACAATGGGGGCAAGGCGGCAATGAGATTACTTGAAGCAGTTCCTGAAGGATCATCTGTTTTTATGGATAGGTATTTACTTCTCCACTGTTATTAGACCTCATGTTTTTCGAGAACAGCTGTCAAGGGACTGGTACAATACAAAGTAGCCGCGTGCCGAAAGCTGCCAATGTATTGTTGAAGGATGATAATCAAATGAAAAGGGAAGCAAGAGGACAAATTGAGCAGGTAGTCAGCGGTGACGGGCAGCAAGTACCATGTCAAACCAGTACGGATGCGAGCCAGTAAACCAGGCTCTCGTTGGAGCAAAAAGAAGGGTCAGCGAATCCAGGTTCCTCGCCCGTTTGCTGTAAAAACTTACAATGTCAACATGGGCGGTGTAGATTTTTTAGATCGTGTTATAAGTTTTTACGGGATGTCTGCAAGAACTCGTAAATGGACAGTGAGAACCATAATGCACCTTGTTGATTTTGCAATAGCAGCAGCTTGGATTGAGTACCGCGCAGATCAGATTGCCATGGGAACTCCCAAAAACGATATTTTGTATAACCTCGATTTTTGAATTCAATACGAGCACCACCTGAGGCATGGACCGGTGCAACGTTACTCAGAATCTAAAGAGGTTTCTGATTACGTCCCGGAAGAGACGCAGCTGGTGGAGCCAGCAAGAAAAAAACCAAGAATTCCTAGACCTTACCCACCTGATGCCCAAAGAATACAGAAAAGTCTGCATCTCCCCGAATTCCCGCATCCCGTAACAAAAAACAGATGCAGGCTTCCTGGGTGTTCATCCAACAAAGTGCGTATTAGATGCAGCTCGTGCAAGATTTATTTATGTCTACAATCTGAAAGAAATTGTTTCGAATTGTATCATAAATTATAAATATGTATGTATGTTATTATTTTTAAAAATACAACTTTGTCAGTAATGAAAATGATACTTTATTACCCACAAAAATACCTGGTGGTTGGTTAATTTTGGGTATGTTCTAGCCCAATGTCCCCTGTGAGGGGGGAATTTTGTTACAATTTTTTGGGGCTTTCTTACGATGCATTGGGACAGAAAAAGTTGACGAATCAAAAAAACAAAGCTAAAATTTGCCTGGGCCTGTGGAGGTTAAAAATATATTACATGAGATGTCACAGCGACAAAACTTTCACTTTTTCCTTTTATGCGCATCATCTCTTTTTAGAAACCAGTCGTTGTCGTCCACTATAGATGGGTTCCAGCGTCCCTGGTATCTTGCTCGTCCTGATGCTATTAGGAAACCTCTCTCCTTTTGTGTCGCTTGCTGCACCCAAATTTTTCAGGAAAAAATCCAAACAGGAATGTATAAAATGCATTTATAAGAAAATGCGACACCCTCGAATAACATAGGCTTTCAACAGTTTATCTATAAGGTTTTTATAGGTTTCATCTTTATTTTTCGTGCAGAAATCCTTTCATTGTACTTACAAAACACTTCCCAGCTGCCAATTTCTGTTTATTTAATTTTTATTGAAAACTGGAATCATTTGGAAACTTCCTTATTTGAGGTTTCATAAATGTATCTCTAAGTTGGAACTTAAAATATAATATGAAATGAAAATACTTCCTCTACGGTGATACCTTCCTCTGGTGGTATCACCGGTGAACCACCGGATACCACCTCTGGTGGTATCACCATCACGGTGAAAATACTTCCTCTACTGATATAAACGAGAAGCAGGTACTTGAGTATGAGACGTGCTAGGACATTTCTGTGAAAATGTCTTTTAATAACTACCTAAATAAGACGCAAAAAGAACACATTTATCAGTGTAACAAAAATCAAGTCGATCTGTGTTATTTGTGGGAGTTAATGGTAAAAATCAAAATAGTTCTAAACTATACAATGGCGCAAAAAAATGTAACCCTATTTAAATTATGGGAAATTTAAAAAAAAAAACGAAAGTAAGATTTATGATTTATGAGATGGCTTGTAAATCTCTTCTAGTTTAGCGCTTAGGAGAACTCAAGCCTCATTTAATTGTTTTAAGAGATATGTGTATACAAAACTACTAGGAATCTCTTTGAATCTGAATTGCTGTTTACCACAAACAATGTCAAATTTTACGACGAAACATCTAAACGATTCGAATCCATAAACTTTTCCTTCAATCTCATTATAATGACTCTCGTATATTCAAATTCTTTCGATGCAGCGCGGCGATCGCACCAGCAACGAACGAAAGTAGACAATCGTAACGGTTTAAGCCTTCTCGAAGTCATTTGCATATATATGAAATAAGTTAGTCGACGAAGTAAACTGCGTTTTTGCGAGCTGTCCTTCCTTTTCTTCTCTTTTCCCTTTTTCTCATCGAAAGCCAGTTATTTGCGCACAGTTACAAGACAATTAAGCAAATTAGTTTTAATTAACTGAAGAATAAAAATGGTTTTCGGATTTTTTTCCTCAATCCGAAATAGAGCAGCGAAATTCTGTTGCGAGACAGCTGCGCAACAATTTAATTTGAATATAATTGCCCGTACTAGAATGGGCCTTGGGTAATGTAAATTAAAAATTGCAAGAATTCAATTACAATCACATGTAATTAACGTTATTGCAGTTAATAATTTACCTCTCTACGGGGGTTCTCAATATAGCTGCTATTTAAATCTTAAATATTCTATTATTCATTGGTTTAACTTACTTAGTAATAATAATATTGTTCTTAAACGAGCGTTAAGGAGAATGAAATAATCCACATACCACAAATGAATTATTTTTATTTTAAGAAGGACGTTGCTACTCCAAAAGAAGTCAAAAGAGAAATTAGTTTACTGAATACAAAAAAAAGCTCCAGGTATCAATAAAATTACCCCTAAAATGTTAAAGGAACTTCCAAGAAAAGGAATAGTATTAATCACTTACATACTCAATGCTATGTTGAAATGCAATTACTGGCCTAAACAACTGAAAATTAAAATCATACCGACCAATAAGTCTACTGACCGTTATGTCAAAACTTTTTGAAAGACTTATACTCAACAGAATAAATACTGACCCCGATACAGAAAAGTGGATTCTGGCAGACCAGTCTGGCTTTAGACAAAACCATTCAACTACGCAACAGACTCACCGCATAACCCATGAAATAAATAGAGCAATAGAAAACAAACAATACTGTACATCAGTGTTCCTAGATGTCAGTAAGGCTTTCGACAAGGTTTGGCATGATGACCTACTATTCAAAATCAAAAAATCTCTTCCTATAACATATTACCATCTCTTAAAATCCTATCTAATCGAAAGGAAATTCAAAGTTAAAATAAACGATAGCACATCGGAAAAATATACCATTAGATCGGGAGTTCCACAAGGCAGCGTTATCGGTCCCTTGCTCTACGTACTCTATACAGCTGATCTCCCAATAACAAAATATACCACAATTGGTACATTTGCTGATGACATAGTCATACTTTCATCAAATTTAAACCCAGTCGAAGCCTCAAACAAACTACAAACCCACCTGAACCTAATTCAAACCTGGACTCGAAAGTGGAAAATTAAAATAAATGAGACAAAATCAGCGCAAGTCAACTTTACCCTCAGGAAAGGGCAGTGCCCTAGCTTACATTTTAATAACGTAGAAATCCCAACATTCACGAATATAAAATATTTAGGTATACACTTGGACAGTAAACTTATGTGGAAAACCCATATAGTCAAAAAAAGAAAACAAATTGTCCTAAAAGTAAAAGAATTGAGCTGGCTTATCGGAAGAAAATCTAACTTGTCTCAAGCCAATTTGGACTTATGGGATAGAACTTTGGGGATGTACCAGTAAATCAAATTTAGCCATTATCCAAAGATGTTAGTCCAAAATATTACGAATGATTGTCGACGCACCTTGGTACATATCAAACCACACTCTTCACGAAGATCTCCAGATACCCTATGTTAAGGACGTGATCAAGAGCAGCAGCATAAAATATCACCACAAACTGGAAAGCCATCCTAACAACCGAACCGAGCCCGAACTTTAAATTCAAATAAAATAACAACCAAATTAGATGTCTTGAAAATATTTATTTTATTAAATTCAAAGAGATTTATCACCAGCAGCAAGTACCATTTTCAAGTCCCCCTTCTCTTTTTTATCATGGAATAATAAAAATTATTTTAATCTGATTTTGGAGTGGACAATGTAGGAATTACAAGACCGTAGAGGGTGGATTTCTACAGTAGTCTATGAATCTTCACGGGCTGTTTTATTGTTTTTATAGTTTAGTTTGTTTCTGTCTCGTTTATAATACACTCAAGTGTTTTAGTCGATTTTATATAAAATGGCGAGTTTTAGACGTCAATTTTGCAAAAATCCAGCGGATAAATTTTGTTATATATGCAGTCACACGTCACAAGCTAGATCTACATCCGAGGAAGTCAAAAAATCTATATTTTATATATTAAGTGCCAAATTGGAGATCAAGGTAGAAGTTGGGCTCCTTATGTTTGCTGTGTTAGTTGTCACGTACATTTAGTGCAGTGTGTGCATTGCAAGAAAAATTATATGCCTTTTGCTATCCCATTTTTGCAACTTTTGTATCACTAAAACAAAAGGGATATTAAAAAAGCAAAGGGGCCAAATTCAGTATCCAAATTGGCCTTTTCCACACTCCTACCGATTGAGCCTTTAAACCTGGATTTTTTCCCGATAATTCTAATTCTTTATCAGGTTCTGATCCACAACATCCTGAGAACATCAGCTGCGACCCAACATTTTTAACCACTATCAGTGAACCTCACTTAATAACTCAGAATGAATTAAATCATTTAGTACGTGACCTGGGATTGTCAAAACAAAAATCGGAACTTCTTAGTTCTATACTTCAATAGTGGAAACGGAATGTAACATTTTCAAGTTTTTATAATATGGAAGGATCGCTATGTATCTGTTGTAATATTGATGGTTTAACGAATGAGCTTAATATGGAACGTGTACTTTCCGAGTTGCGTATTTTTATAGATTCGTCGAAACACAGCCTAAAAACAATTTTGCTTCATAATGGAATTAAAAACCCACTATTCAGTGACAATGAAAGAAACCTATGACAACTTAACAACCATACTAAATCGCGTTAAATATGACCAGTATCAGTGGGATATTTGTGGGGATTTAAAAGTGATAAGTATATTGCTAGGACTTGGACTTGCTAGTAGTAGGACGGGGTTTACAAAGTAATGCTGTATTTTGTGTCTATCGTACGATAGGGTAACAAAAGAACAGTACAATAAGAAAAATTAGACTGAGAGAATTTCTGTTGAACCTGGTACTTCAAATTTAAAATATGCCCCCTTGTTAACCCAAAAAAGATATTTATTCCGCTCGTCCATATTAAGTTTGGACTAATGAAAACTTTGTCAAAGCCATGGATAAAAAGATAATGGTTTCAAGTGCCTAGAAGAAATATAAAACAGGAGCAATGTTCTGTCTACTTGATCATAATAATTATCAATATATAATAATTAACTATATTTGTAAATTGAGATAGTACCACCAGAAGAACTATATTTTTTTCTGTTATTTGGACTTTATTTTATTCGCATACGCTGAGTAAATGCATACTTTGTTTCTCAAAACCCTCCATTTTCCAAAATTCTTATTCTTATTTTCGAATATCTTTGCAGGAATAATATTTCCAATTTTTGTATAGTATTTTTCGTATATTTTTTTTCCTTTATTTGGGGTTTTCGCCACTATCTAAAACTCAAAAAATATCAAAAATACCTGTTCTTGTGTAAAGAAAGAATCACTGGGTAAAAACAAAAAACCAAACGGAGACAAATTTCTCAGTGATTCTTATTTGTAATAAATTTGCCTAACGAACAAAATTTTAAATATATAAAAATGTTATAAAATATTTGACACATTTTTAACGTTAACGTTTCGGAGGGTCTTCTCCCCCCGTTTTCAAAACTAAACTAAAAAATAAATTATATTAATTTGTAATATATAAAGTAACGATTGGAAGAAAATATATTTTTTTGTGTATGTTAACTATACTTACATTTAAATCATCTCCTGATGATACTAACATAGTTAGCGAAACGTGCGTCGAGCAGTTCAAAAAAGTGTTTTGGTGTTTAGAGGTAAATCTCTTCAAGTTTAGTGGATGAAGAGAAATAAATAAAGAAACAATTAGCGAAAGGGAGTAAGTCCGCAGAAATGTTTTCAAAGATTTTAAAGACAAAAAATATAACAAGAGTAGCAAAATTGACAGTGTATTAAAAAATAATAAGATCCACGGTTACAAATGCGTGCGAGACATGGACAATGATGAATAACGAAGAAAGTAAGCTGGAAGTTTGGATACGTGAAATATTAAGGAGGATTTTTGGCGAAACTAAATTTCAGAATGAATTTAGAAGAAGAACAAATAGAGAAATAGAACTGTACAAAAAAATAAATATTGTTCAAAGGGTGACAGCGCATAGAGACAGATGCCGGGGCACATATCGAGGATATCCGTCGAGAGATGGGTTAAAGGAATACTGATAATGGTTGAAGGAGAAAAGAGAAGAGGGCGTAAGGAAAGTAGGAGTAAGAGATTGGAAGAATGATGAATTAGACCGAAAAAGATGGAAAAGAAAGTGAAAGAACTAGAAGCCAAAGCCCACTAGACCTACAGAGCTATATATATATATATATATATATATATATATATATATATATATATATATATATATATATATATATATATATATATATATATATATCTCGTCGGACTGCATCCAACGAAAGAACAGTAGTCAGGAGTTATACACCCCCCACCGTTGGGTTTCACAATCTCATGTGGAAGGCATAACAACCTGCGTCTCCGCCATAATGAGGAATGGGTAGTTGCTTGACCTGGACGAAGCCCCTGCGGAGGCGGGAATGCTCTGTCGGAAGGCCCTGCGGGGACGCAGGTTGTTGTGCGTTCCACATGAGATTGTGGAACCCAACGGTCGGGGAGTGAATAACTCCTGACTACTGTTGTCTCGTTGGACGAAGTCCAAAGAAGTCAAAAAACTTTTTGTATAAGCCATCCGATGAGAAGTCGGTGAAAATACGGGTTGTTTGATTGTGGAGAGGAACTCACTATTCTTGGCGAGAGAGCAGATGTCGGTACTCTGATGAATTTAACCACCAACATACGAAACATGTGCCCCCTCCAATGTAAGAGATGGGTGAGGCTTCCTCACGGTCAAGCAAATACCCATTGCAGAAATCTTTCACCCATTCTCCACGTGGTGCCACCGATCGCCTTCGCCGAACTGTCAACCATGCGACGTCACGTGTCTCTCGGGACCGGTTTCTAGCCTTTCAGCCGTCATCAGCCGAGCTCTAGACGAACGCAAGGAAAGCAGTTCGGAGAGGCAATCGGGGCCAGACCAGATCAACTGGCCATTTTAATGACGGGTCGTGATTGCACACAACTCACGCCATCATACGGCGAATGCTCGTCGCAGTCAGGACCGCTCGTCACATTCTGCCTGGAACCTCTACTCTACCTTGTGTGTATAATATATATATTATACATTTGTATTAAATCAATCTCGTATAGCTTTTTACCATTGTACAATAACAATTTAAAACAAAGGTATATGTGTGACACAACGTGTTTCTTCTGCTGTTTCCTCCATATTTCCTCATGTTTTAAATAAATTTCAAGTTACATATCAAGTAAACAGCAACCACGACGCATCACGGACATAAATGTTTCCGGAGAAAATGTATAAACCTGGTATTTCCTGCTTTATTTTTACGAGAAATATACAGATATTACCACGAATTATTATAAATATTTATGATCCATCTCGATAAAACCTGCAGTTTATTCCTATCTTCATAATGAATATAACTTTATATGTCTCATTCAAAGTATATCGTGTAAAGTGTTGCTATAAATTTATTACCTTAAAGGTATACACAATATAATTCTGAAATAAAATGCATATATTTTAAAATAAAATAAGCATCAGATCACCGTTGCACTTCAGGTTACTTCTGATGTCATTAATATAGATTGTGTGAAACATTTTATCATATAATATCAAAATTATACACACACATATATATATATATATATATATATATATATATATATATATATATATATATATATATATATATATATATATATATATATATATATATATATATATATATAATGTATATAGTAAAACCTTATAAGTTAACAATAAATGAATACATATAAATACGATAAATGAATTAAATTTTAATGTGATTAAGTTAGGGTGAAATAACAATAATGAGATTAAATATATCTGCAGAAAAAGTCATAGGTGACAATTAGACAGATTGCTGATTTGCTGAATCAGCCGCTTTCCTCACCAACACCTCATGGACGGAAGTCTTCCTCACATCCTAACTTCATGCCCATTCAAGTCCCCTCTTCACTCTTGATTCACCCTTCCTAGCTCCATAGAGGATTTATTCTCTCTAACGAATATGGAAAACCTTAGAAATTTCCTAAAGGATTCTGGATTTTTTTCCAGAATCTAACCCTTGAAATGATAACAAATTCGTTTTTATATACTCAACTTGTAATTCTTTGTCCCGTATAAATCTAGTCATCTGTAGTTCTTAGTTCCGTATAAATCTAGTGATCTTGTAATTCATACTCCCGTATATTGTATATGTCACATAACCTCATAAAGTCAGTAACAAAAACCATATTTAGTAGTTTACTAATTTTCTACCTCCATTAAATTCCGTACTTTATTATATCGGATATGCCCATAATATCTGCTCTCTGATAATGAGACTAAAAGATACTAAAAGAGATCCAAATACCCTGCAATAACTATATAATGGAGCTGCATTCTCTTTTTATAGATTTCAAGTAAGCCCATAACCGAATAAGGAAGGGAAATTATTTACGGTTAGAGACGCATCAGCATCTAAGGCTATTTAGTGACGGGTCCTACAGCTTAACGTGGGTTCCGAACCACGGTCGTCAGCTACCGACAAACTCAGGCCAACACCCCCCTCAGGCTATCAATCCTTGATTATGTGCCTACCCATAAGTCTATCAGGAAGCCTACCGACTGGCGAGTGACCAACGTAGGACACGTTTCAGAAGGCATCCGGCCTTACCCAGCCTTTAACTGGCGTGACTGTGGGGTAATTCGTTGTCGGATTTTACACTCTTGCCTAGAAACAATCACAGACATTTAGGTGTGGATATGTGTGGGCGTGTGTGTGTAGGGTAGGACAGAAGAATTAAAGAAAAACACCCATCCGAGCGCTGGAACCGAACCAGCTACCTTTGGATTGCCAGGCAGGCGACTAACCCACCAAACCACCGCAGTCAGCCCATAACCGAGTAATTCGGTAATGAAAAAGTGTACCAAGCAATGAACCAACTACAAATAACTAAAAAACAAACATAGCTTAACAAAGTTGATTTTGGAGAAAACAAGAGATATGGTAGTATGGAACGGTGATTTATTGCAAGTATTCGCGATGAGAAGAGATATTAGTCAACGACACTTTACAATCTGATACTGGAAGTAATAATAAAGAATAACAAGCTAATTAACAAAACTAATGGCAGAATATAATATGTGTTTCGGTTGATAATGTCGATTTTGATTATAGATGCCGTTGCTAATATATTTGTTGGTATAGACCAGTGGTGGCTCGTGAGGGAGAGCGTTGGGATACCGCTCCTCGCACATGTATCATAGTAAACAGTTTTTCAGAGCAAAACACTCCCGTTCACCTCCTGTATAGGGTTTCAATAGAACGAAACGTAAAAAGGAGGAAGGGGACAGTAAATAAATCTTCACCAGCATTATTTTCTTCTACACCCTCCCACTTTAAAAACCCACAAGCCTCCACTGGTATAGACTAATGTCGTTTTGGAGGATCACCATATGCCATCAAAGGCCAGTTTGTTATTTTGCAAAAAAACATAAGTTCACAGGGTCAGTAGCTTCTCTCCACGCCACAGGAACAGCAAACGGGGTAGAATTTTTCTTACGATGCATCAACTGCTTTAAATTTACATAACAACTTACACAGCAAACAAGAGGTGCCCAACTTTTATCTTAATCTCCAATTTGGAACAAAATATGGAAGATAAGCTTTTTTGACTTTCTCGGAAATAGATCTAGCTTGTGACTAATATAAGTCGTCTGCAAATTTAACAAAACTTATCTGCTGGATTTTTGTAAAATCGACGACTAAACGAGATAGAAACAAATTAAACTACAGAAAAAACTAAACTATAAAAACAATTGTCCAGTCCAAAGTCAGGGAAAAATAATTTGAATCACCCCACGATATAAAGGAGAAGCAGGCACTTGAAAATAGGATGTGACACGTGACGTGGCCATTTCTGTGAAAAGATGTTTAATAACCACTTAAATGGAAATGAGGATTCTCATCATCAAAAATCCTGTTATAATTATGTTTTTTTAGAGACACACTGTATATTATCAGAAGGTATGATACCTATACATATATGGCAAATAATATATCTTATTCAAGCTATATCAAGCTGTCTGTCTACAGAACTATTTCTGTTTCAAATGTATTCAGTTTCAAATAACTCTGTTGACTAAACCTACCAATGCATACCAAATAAGCCTATCTTAATCGCAATTCGCATTAGTCACTTAGTCGGTAAAAATTAAAACAGGCCTATTTGTCATGTACTGGTCATATAATTAACCGAAACAAAAAAAATACTTGAAAAATATATACTTGATATTTCGACATATAGTTTGTCCGATAATAGCAAGTCGCAGAGAAACAGATCTTATCTTGAAAATGTCTTGATTAGAGCCAGAACAAAATACAATTTTGATTTATTAGGTTGAGTAAAAGGAAAAAGCTTTTTATCCTTTCAGGTTGGTGACTTGATGTATCTGTAGTATGATGTTAACGTGTAAATATAAGTCAGTTGATTGTATGGTGAATCTAATAAGGAATATATGGAAGCGTTTGGTCATTTGTTCAATCTCTATTAAAGTGGCGGTTGGTGTAGAGAAGAAAAGTGGGTGTTAGATGAAATTATAGATTAAATTTTGTCTAAAGGAATATGTGTGTGTGTTCACATGAACAGAATATTTTTTTTATTTATTTTTTTTTTATTTCATATATTAGCAATCAGAATTACAATATTCTATAAGCTAATATGATGGCTTGAGGGCTAGACTTCCTTATATTGGCGTGATGAGGTGACTCCCTCAACGACGAGTCCCCATTATCCTTCTATCAGGTCTGTTGGCCAGTTTCTTTTTAGTCTTGTATTATTTGTTGGATTCAAAACAGGCTGTAGTAGGGTATTAGGATGGCTTTCCAGTTTGTGGTGATATTTTATGCTGCTGCTCTTGATCACGTCCTTAACATAGGATATCTGGAGATCTTCGTGGTGAGTGTGGTTTGATATGTACCAAGGTGCGTCGGTAATCATTCGTAATATTTTGGACTGACATCTTTGGATAATGGCTAAATTTTATTTACTGGTACATCCCCAAAGCTCTATCCCATAAGTCCAAATTGGCTTAATGATAGCCTTGTATAATAAAATTTTGTTTTCTAAAGATAAGTTAGACTTTCTTCCGATAAACCAACTTAATTCTTTTACTTTTAGGTCAATTTGTTTTCTTTTTTTGACTATATGGTTTTTCCACGTAAGTTTACTGTCCAAGTGTATACCTAAACATTTTGTATTCGTGAATGTTGGGATTTCTACGTTATTAAAATGTAAGCTAGGGCACTGCCCTTTCCAGAAGATAAAGTTGACTTGCGCTGATTTTGTCTCGTTTATTTTAATTTTCCACTTTCGAGTCCAGGTTTGAATTAGGTTCAGGTGGGTTTGTAGGCTTCGACTGGGTTTATATTTGATGAAAGTATGACTGTATCATCAGCAAATATTATTAAAATAGAAAATATAAATATCAATAACAAAAACTAACTTATAAACAGCTATTCAAAAATAAAATCATATGCACATTGTTTGGCGATAATCTATTTCGCCTGAGATTTGCTAATTGACCTCTTTAGAAAATAGTCTTTTGCTTGACACTGACGTGGTGGTTTCTATTGGACTCCAGTGGATTACTTGCGTTAGTTTGGATTGTAACCATATACCCATGTCTGTTTCTGGTGTCAAATTCCTTACATTAAGCTGCGGTCATCTAACTAATGGTATAACTGTGGAAATTATAACATACTTTTTCCCCGACAATTCAGTTATTAATTCTAGCGATTTTAATAGTGGCACATATTCTGATATTATATTCCATTCCGAAACGTCTATAAAATCTGGAGCTGATAGCAAATTGGTAATTGCGACGGATAAAGAATTTCTTTATTAATAAAAGACTTTCCAACATTATTAGGATTGAATTCCATCTTGTATCTACGGCTTGTTTGATTTTAAGAATAGGCTCGCCCATATTTTCTTGGCATTTTTTCAATTTTCCTGTAGCTAAGGCACTGTGTTTGAAATAGGTCGCTAGGTTTTTGCATTTTGTTATTAATGATTTCAATTCTGGATTTTCGTTTAAGATGATGATATTTGCGTAAGTGTCTTGTAATGGTATTTTTTATATTGACGCCGTTATCCGAAACAATAGTGACAATTTTGGCATCAAGATCCCATTCTGCTATAATGACGGATATGTATGAGCGGCAATATTTTGTTCTGTGTGGTGAACAGAAGTCATTATAGTGATAGATATTATATGTTGTTATCTGACTGCCAAATAACTGTAGCTAATGAACCATACTTCACTTCATACAGTATAGATTTTCATTTTGCAACTTCTTCTAAATATTTTGTTGGCAGAAGATTCGTCAACATATTTCGTTGATAGGCTGATAGGCTGGATTTAATGTTTTGCTATATTCCAAAAATCCTGAATTTTCTACAATAGACAGAGATTGAAAATCTTTCACGGTTAACTGTAAAAAACTTAAATCGCATATTTTTTTCTGATCTTCTAACAATACATTTGAGTTTTTTCCACCATGAATAGCTTAAGTTGACGCCTGTGTTCGGGAAAGCATACCATCACTGATTGATGAATTACCATCAGCCGGTAATATTTCAACTTCATATACAAGTGCGGGAACATCCGATTCAATGGTGTGACTATAAGGTGTATTCTGGTTTAGTGTTCCCTGAATATGATTAGAGTTTTACGAGGCAAGTTCTTTTCTCAAATGCTCGTTATGCTGGATTGCAGGTTTTCTTGTGATGTGAGTTTTAAATTTCCTGTGCTGGTAAAGCACTTTGATTCATTGTTATATAGTTTACACACAGCAAAAAGTGTATCTGGTGATTTTTTAAAAAATTACCAAACAATCGATTTTTGTCCAGGAGCTTTACTAAAGTTATTTAATAAACTCAATGTTACTCCTTACGTTACGCTACTCACATAGACTTACACTAAAATAATTAAACCGAACTGTTACGAGTACCGACCAGAGGATTCAATGATGAAAATTACAACACCCTACACAACCTAAAAGACAAACAAAAACAAAACATCGTCGGCCGCTATAAGATAATATATAAGATAATAAATAAGAAAGAGAAGCATAGATTAACCCCCACTGGTGGCCGTTCTGCGTTCGGTTTCTTTCTCTTGGTTCCGAATCCGTATTCGAATTTAAAGATCGATTTCGGAACGTACGGATCCTTTTAATATTCGTATTCAGGGATATTTTGGATACGTATTCTCACATCATTAACTTTGGACTTTTTTATGGGCTTATCTGAACTCAACCCAAGCAGTGAAGGCCGAAATTTGACGCTGTATTGACGAAATTCCCGCCACATTTATGCAAAACTGTTATTGAAAATTTTGCCAGAAAAATACTCGTGTATCACCAAAGCCGTGCCGGCCTTTTACCGCATGTGTTCCATATATAATTTCCATCAAGAAATATTTCAGTTTTATTTGCGCTTTTCTTGTAAAACTCTTTATAGGATATTTATAATTTCTAGACTAATTTTATCTCACCCTATATAAGTTCTGTAACCAAAAACAACAGGAAGTTTTTGTTGACACATCCTCACATTCTGTTTACCATTATAATAATATCCCTCCGTTCTTATACAACTTTCCAGATGCTTCACTCAAATCTTCGAGCATTTTCTCATTTAATTACATTAATCTGTTCTCATAATACATGCTCACGTACGAAACCTCTTCCCCATATGAGGTCTGATCATTTTTAATAGATTAGATTAATTAATAAGAAGCCGCGTACCATTTAAACTGAGATAGAAGCAAACATCTAATTACAGTTTGCGCTATTAGTTTGCTCTGGTAATTAATATTAGAGGGAGTTTCGGTTTCCTACTGCAAAACAGTTTGTTGTAAGAATTAGGGAAGATTATCAGTGTTTTTGGACGGTCGCAGAAATTTAATCCGGATATTGTACATGGACGGAGGTTGCACAGTTCATGTGCTGCTTTTAAATAATAATTGGGCTTTTTGCATTTCATAACATTAAACTGGAAGTATTAGATAGAAAATTGCAATAATCAGTCAGGTATTTTATCTAGTCTGGTCCATTCTCCATCAATTGCGTTTTTTAAAATTCATCTTGTGTTTAAAATTGCATCGAACCTTTATGCACTTTATGCACTGCAAACATTTTTGATGATGCCTTTCCATCGATCTTTGTTTCTTAGGTACTTTATAGATGTTCTTTTTTATGACTGTATAAATTTGGAAGCCGTTTGTAAGAAGAGAAAGTAGGGATTTTTTGGAAATTTTAGGGTTTAGATGATGGGGATGTTTGTTACATTTTAAGATATACGAGGGTTTTTCTTACACCACCCATGTAAGTCCTATCTTTATCTTTATTTCGTCAGTTTGGTGATATTTATTTAATTATGGGAAAGAAAATATTTCAACTTTGTTTTGAATCACTATGTTTAATAGAATAATATTTGACGTGGCATCAAGACGCTTGAATATGAATACGAATAAAAAATAGTTGAATAGGGTTGAGTATCAAAAAATGTATGTCAAAGGGATTTTCTTTCTTAAAGTTGCGGCGATGGTATGTATGGTCCAGTTATCTAAGTATAGGGTGGCACCGTTTTTTATGTGTTTGATTTTTGTGTATGATTTTGTGTGTATGATGTTTCATGTATAATAGAGAAAATATCTAGAATAAAACTTTCATTTGTTGTATAGATGTTTTATTTATTACACCGGTCAACACGATTTTTAGGTCTGGCTTCTGCATGTGTCATTTCGATTTCTCCTACGTTACAAAGGAAAAAATAATTTTTCTGATCAAAGTTTGCTTCTGTAGAAACTAGAGCAATTTTTCGAATTTTCAAGAAAAATGACAGATTTGTATATTTTTTATAATTTATTTTTAATTATGATTAAAAGTTTTCGCTGAACATCAGAGTCTTTTTAATTCAAGGATTGTGATAATCAATAGCACATAAATGTAAAAATAACAAAAAATCAAGTTCAAAAATGAATATTTTTAGTGGTTTCCTTATGTTTGTATGGGCTTTCTCACATTAAACCCCAAATGTAATCTCCCATCATAATCTCGTTGTACGGCCCTTGGTAACGTCGTTCAAAGTCCATCACGTCATCCAATATCACCGGTGTTGGTAAGCGGTGTACTGGATTCTGTTGAACTTTGCGACAATTGAATTTCGAATCTTCGAATTGAATTTGAATTCGAGTTCCCGAGGAACGGAAAACTTTTCACCATGAGGTATCGGAGAGGACGTTGAAGGAAGATCAGGATAAAAAATCTTTTCAGCATTTTTACCAGATTGATGCTTGTTTGGATTAACGATGTAAAAATAACAGTCTTGCACATGATCACTAGGTTCCCTTCAAAGTCTTGGCACTGTAAACTTGATGTGTCGTTTTTTTCCTCGATAACAGGCAAGAAATAACGAAAACAACTACCCTAATTTAAATTTTATGCGTAAAAAAATAAGAAATGCTAAAACAAAAGATAAACATGTTCGATATTTTTTTAAATTTTAAATTTTAGTTTTTTACCTTCTAAAGTATTTTTGCAAATGACACAGACAAAGTGACCCAATTTTTATCTTGATTTCGGATTATGAAATTAAAACAGGATTCATAAGCTTCGCAAAGCTTCAAATTTGTTACCAAAGCAAATTTTTTGCGTCTTACTTTAATAAATTCACCGAAAATAAAACAGAATGAATCAACATCCTGTTTACACTGTCTGGACGCCATTTTCTAACTTAGTAATACACAAGGGCGGTTGTTACAGCTGTAATAGACAAATAAACACTCACTACTGTGCCCTTCACAAATAATATGCAATTTTCTATCGGGTTTATCAAAGTGCTGCCATCTGTTGCTCATAAAATCAATTAAAATCTTCAAAACTTACTTATCGACGTAAATCAGACAAAAGCAAACTTTAAAAGCTAGAAATAGAAATTTAAGTGTTTTTCGATGTCTGGAATCAGAATTCCAGCTTTAAAACAGGAGCCCCAAAAAAAATTGTCGACCTGAGTTACCTTATTTTACGCCATTCTATATTAGTTGGTTTTCTCCTTCTGTTTATAATTTTTATAATAGTTGAATTTTTTTATATTTATTTTCTTATATTATATATATTTAGTTGGTTTTAATGAGTTTATATATTTCAATATTTTCTAGATATGTCTACTTTTTTACCTTACTGTGGTATGAGTAGTATCTCTATATTATTTTAACCGTTGTTTTTGAAAGTAGTATAAATCCAATTTTTTCATGTTTCCAGATATTGCGTTTGAATCAGTTTATAAATATTAACAAACCTTAATTATATAAATTATATTATATAAAATTATATTTTGTTATGCAATAATAATTATTAATATTGTTAAAGAAAATAAACGATATTTTAGCTCCAAACGGACTTATGCACTTTCAATTATAATATATAATAAAAACTAAAAAGAAGAGGAAATTTAAGTCCATATTTTATAGACATTCGTTGTATAGAAACGGTTTTTTATATAAAAAATAATCAAGAATAATCGAAATAATCAAATTTATAATGTTTATGGATTCCACAGTTGGTTCCTTGTGCCGGCTGTGGTGGTCTGGTGGGTTAGTCGCCTGCCTGGCAATCCAAAGGTAGCTGGTTTGATTCCAGCGCTCGGATGGGTGTTTTTCTTTAATTCTTCTCCGTCTTACTTCCTACCCTACACACACAATTATATACACTCGCATACACACACACACACACGCCCACACATATCTACACTGAAATGTCTGTGATTGTTTCTAGGCAAGAGTGTAAAATCCGACAAGGAATTACTCCTCAGTCACGCTAGTTAAAGGCTGGGTAAGGCCGGATGCCTTCTGAGAAGTGTTCTACGTTGGTCACTCGCCAGTCGGTAGGCTTCCTGGTAGACTTATGGGTAGGCACATAACCAATCCTTTGTAGCCTGAGGGGGGTGCAAGCCTGGGTTTATCGGTAGCTGATGACCGTGGTTCGGAACCCACATTAAGCTGTAGGTCCAGAGGCTAAATGGCCTAAGATGCTGATGCGCCTCTAACCGTAAACCCATTGGTTCCTTGTGAAATATTTTGAAAATACTAGGATTTTAAATGATAAGATTTTCAAATGTTTGAAACATTAAAAAACTAAAAGTATATCATTTAAAATCCTAGTAAGTCAAGTTTATTATGAATTAATTTCGCTTACATTAAAAAAAGAAATAAAGAAGTAGAAAAATTATATTATTTCGTTACAAGTAATAATAAAGAAAAACATTTTTATAACATACAATTTTTTCTCGTTTACACTTAGCATCGTGAAGTATTCATGGTAAATAGGTGGTATATAAGGCAGTAAACTTAACATATCGCTATATTTTTCTTTTGTTATAATTTTGCTGAGATTCCTTGTTTTTCAAATAAAAAAAATAATTTTAAACGGAGGATTTTCTTCCATATTAGTTTGTAAAAAAAACTCTGCGGTTCATCTCTTTTAAATCCCATCCAGCATATTTCCAGCCTAGTTACAATTTCTCCGTTTGTATTTTTTTCCTGTTTGATATTGCATCTTCTAGAGATTTTTAGTTGAGACAAAATATTTTAGTTTCATTTCATACAAAATGAAGATATTTTTTTGGCGGCAATTTTTGTATTGCATTATAATAGTCTTGAGCAGTATACAAGTGATCCTTTTTCTTTAATGCTAATTCCACGACTCCAAAATCACTGTCGTTTGGAAGAAATGAATGATCCGATAATATAAATTTATGGGCAATGACGATTATGTTATATTCAGCTGATTGAACAATCCTTAACCTCATCAATGCGACCTATATATTCGGTTTTATCCAGTATACATATCAATGAACACACATCATCAAGATGCCATTTTTTTTTTCGTACCTCTAGATGCTACAGTTTCCTTCCATACATAAACTTTGTTATCATGACAATTATGAAAACCTTCATTAAAAACATACAGATTTCGTTTATAGCACTCCACAGAAACTTGTAATTTGAGATATGCTCTAGATTACTTGCTGCAAAACTTTGATCTTCTTTTAAAGATTTTCTAGCCATTTCTACATTACTTAAATGGATTCTATGTTATTCTATTAAGCTGTTCTTTTCATCAGGGTCTCAGCCTCTGACTCTGAGGTATCTTTAACATTTATATTTAGCAATCACGTTTGTGACAGGTGTCCTTATGTGGGTGATGAAATCGTAAATTAAAATATTTTTTCAAAGTTTACAACGCTTTCCTTTTCAACATTTAAAAAGTATTTAAAACTACAATTTCTAGCTGATCCTTTAACATTTCTTAACATTTGCCTCTTAACATTTGCAATTCTTATTTTCGAATATATTTGCAGGAATAATATTTACAATTTTTGTATACTATTTTTCGTATATTTTTTCCTTTATTTGGGTTTTTTCACCACTCAAAAAATATCAAAAATACCTGTTCATATGTAAAGTAAGAACTGGGTAAAAACAAAAAACCAAATGGAGACAAATTTCTCAGTGATTCTTTTTTTTGTAATAAATTTGCCTAAACACACACACAGAAAATAATGTAAAACTAGGGTTTCAGTTGATGCCTAAAGATCGAGAAAAATCTTTGAAAAACAAAAACGAATGTTACATAACGGTTGACTTACATCAGACCATGCCTTTACCCAAAATTACTACGTCAAAGGCATTTTACCTAAGGCAAATTTGGTTCTACAACTTCGGCATTCACATGATCACGACTGAAGGGCATCAAAGTATAATGCAAACGTGGACTGAAGATGTAGCCGGTAGAGGTAGTGCAGAAGTTGTAAGCTATTTATGGAATTTTGCACAAACTTGTGAAAACATCTTACAGTATGGTCCGATTTATGCTCTGGCCAAAACAAGAATTTTCATGTGATTTGTTTGTACCAGCTGATGATATTGAAAGGTACCTTTGAGATGACTGATCATAAATTTCCAGAGGTAGGACATACGTATTTAGAATCAGATGGAGATTTTGGGCGTATAGTAAAAATTCTAAGAAAACACAGTACCATACTTACACCGGAATAATATAGATAGATCATTAAAACAGCATGCACAAAATGCTCGACGGTTAACGATTTCGTGATGTGGATAGCTTACCAACTGATATGGGATTGGTTAATAAGAAAAAGAACTTACTAAATGAAAAAGTTCTATTTAGAGATGGTATAAAATGGATACGTATTGAAGAGTTTGGTAGTTTAAAAAAGTTTCTTTATTTACAAATAAGCCAACAAAAAATGTAATCACCCCGTCTGATGTTGAATTCACCAGAATTCATTACAAGACAGGAAACATATCACAAAAAAAATTGACAATATTCGAGATCAGTTACCCTTTATCCAAGAAGAACATAAAGGATTTTATGAAACTATTATTGTAGTGGAAAGTGAAAATCCCACACGAAAAAAGAAGACGTACCAAATGATTTCGTTTCATATTCGAATACCTAATTCTATGATTTTCTGTTAATTAAAATGTTCAATTTTCTTAGGAATGTATTATTGTTTTATACTTAACATTGTTTCCTATCTTAAAAAGTCTTATTAAAGTACATGACTTTATTTGCATGTTTATTGAACCTATTATTACTGTTAGTAAATAGAAGAAGGGGTTATGTAAATTTAAATAAAAAAGAATTACAAAAAACTAATGAATAGCTAATATTTGTATATTCTTGAAAATAATTCACAAACTAGTGCTATTAATTAAATAAACAATTTTTTGTTATCTTCAGTTAAAATTTTAAAATTATCTTCAGTTAAAAAAAAAATGCAAATTAGTTTTACTAAAATCTATTTATCTACTTTGTATATTTTTGTAACATAACCCCTTCTTCCACTTGCCCCTTTAATTCATTCGTTGTATAGAAACATTAAAACATATTAAAAACATATCAAAACATTCGTTGTATAGAAACGGTTTTTTATATAAAAAATAATCAAGAATAATCGAAATAATCAAATTTATAATGTTTATGGATTCCACAGTTGGTTCCTTGTGCCGGCTGTGGTGGTGTGGTGGGTTAGTCGCCTGCCTGGCAATCCAAAGGTAGCTGGTTTGATTCCAGCGCTCGGATGGGTGTTTTACTTTAATTCTTCTCCGTCTTACTTGCTACCCTACACACACAATTATATACACTCGCATACACACACACACACACGCCCACACATATCTACACTGAAATGTCTGTGATTGTTTCTAGGCAAGAGTGTAAAATCCGACAAGGAATTACTCCTCAGTCACGCCAGTTAAAGGCTGGGTAAGGCCGGATGCCTTCTGAGAAGTGTTCTACGTTGGTCACTCGCCAGTCGGTAGGCTTCCTGGTAGACTTATGGGTAGGCACATAACCAATCATTTGTAGCCTGAGGAGGGTGCAAGCCTGGGTTTATCGGTAGCTGATGACCGTGGTTCGGAACCCACATTAAGCTGTAGGTCCAGAGGCTAAATGTCCTAAGATGCTGGTGCGCCTCTAACCGTAAACCCATTGGTTCCTTGTGAAATATTTTGAAAATACTAGGATTTTAAATGATAAGATTTTCAAATGTTTGAAACATTAAAAAACTAAAAGTATATCATTTAAAATCCTAGTAAGTCAAGTTTATTATGAATTAATTTCGCTTACATTAAAAAAAGAAATAAAGAAGTAGAAAAATTATATTACTTCGTTACAAGTAATAATAAAGAAAAACATTTTTATAACATACACTTTTTTCTCGTTTACACTTAGCATCGTGAAGTATTCATGGTAAATAGGTGGTATATAAGGCAGTAAACTTAACATATCGCTATATTTTTCTTTTGTTATAATTTTGCTGAGATTCCTTGTTTTTCAAATAAAAAAAATTATTTTAAACGGAGGATTTTCTTCCATATTAGTTTGTAAAAAAAACTCTGCGGTTCATCTCTTTTAAATCCCATCCAGCATATTTCCAGCCTAGTTACAATTTCTCCGTTTGTATTTTTTTCCTGTTTGATATTGCATCTTCTAGAGATTTTTAGTTGAGACAAAATATTTTAGTTTCATTTCATACAAAATGAAGATATTTTTTTTGGCGGCAATTTTAAAAAACTAATGAATAGCTAATATTTGTATATTCTTGAAAATAATTCACAAACTAGTGCTATTAATTAAATAAACAATTTTTTGTTATCTTCAGTTAAAATTTTAAAATTATCTTCAGTTAAAAAAAAAATGCAAATTTGTTTTACTAAAATCTATTTATCTACTTTGTATATTTTTGTAACATAACCCCTTCTTCCACTTGCCCCTTTAATTATGAATACAAAAAGAGGATACCTATATATTACTAACATCACCATTAATTAATTTCTTTAAAAAGTAAACTTATATCATTTTCAGAAAAACGGTTTATTTATATCTGAGAAATGGTGGTTAATACCTAAAATGTAGCTGGCGAAATTTGATATATTCTTTTTTAGATTAAAAACTAATTTATGTTCTTTGAACCTAGTTTCAAAATTTCTGTCTGTTTATCATATGTAACAGCTATTGCATTCATTATTAACTCCTGATTTTTTATATTTGTTTTGTTTAAACAAAATTATATAGACTTCATATCAAGAAAGAATTGTACATACGGGTGTAAATCCACTGGTATATTTTTTCTTGCAAAAAGTACAGAGAACTTGGGTTTTCACAACATATTCTCATATCCTTTACTCGAGAAACACAGTTCATCTAGCAGAATTCTAGTATAATTAACATATATACTTAGGTCAAAGATGTTACTACATATTTCACACCTACATTCAACTACTAAACTTTCCAATACCGCCACCAATTTTCAGTAAACCGAATAATATTTATGAAGCTGTTGTTATTTAAAAACTACCAACTCAGTAAAGTTTATTACGCTACGCCCCAAGCGTTATAAATTCCCCAAGAACCCCGATAACAAATCTAATGCATTTTTATAACATAAAGAAAATTGGCAAGTCCGAGCATACATCAAGAAAAAAAAATCCCAAACGAACGTTTATTCTTTCTTTCTCCCTTCTTTATAACAAGCCCCCTTCTCATACAAAATCTGGCTGGCACAGACCCTGCGGGGTGAATATTTCCATAAATTTTTCGCGTCGCAAGTTGCTATCATTTACACTCAATTTTTGAGATTATCCAAATGCGATTGCCGAGCAAAACTAACGTTTGCTTCCACTTTTTTTTTCTTCTTGAATAATAAAACTTCGGTACCGGAGGGTTGATGCGTAGTCGGGTTTCCTTTCATCGTTCTATGGTCGTTTCTTTGATCCCGCGGGAGACGAATGATAACGCCGAGAATTTTATCACACTTTTTCGGTAAGATTTTTATGGAATATATGCACGTTCTAGTTCTTGCGGGTATATTTTAACACATCGTACAACACTACCGTATCCATTTTTAGCTTATTTCTTTGCTATATAACAAAAAGTTCATTGATTATATTTAACGAATCATAATATTTTTATCAGTATTTACATTGTATTAGGGATTAGTTTGTCTTGTGTATTATAAAGAGTTTTTCAATAAGAGCGTCAGAAATATAAAAGAAGCAACAGTGTTTCTTTATTTTTCCTTCACTGTGTATTTATTGAAAAACACTGTTAAATTGGGCTTTTGAACAATTTTTTTTTCATAAATGCAAATAGTTTTATAACAAAACTATTTTTATTTATTTCCATATAATTAAAAATTTATATCTCAGGGTGATATCTCAGAGCCCTTCGAATTTAAAACTGAAGTGATAAAATGGGATGGATTCTCACCACTCTTATTTAACTCTGTTCTAGAAAAAGTAATACAGGAATGACGTGAAAAAAAGTCAGCCCTGAATATTGACCAACCCATTAAAATGGAGAGAACCAACATCAAAATTGATTGTTTGGCGTTTGCTGATGATCTAGCAATTTTGGCTCAAGATACGTTAACGGCACAAAAATATATTGAAATTCTAAAAGAAACAGCAGAAAAGGTCAGACTCCAAATTTCCTTTGAAAAGATACATGACCTGCAACAGACTAAAAACACTTTTCTAAAAACAAAATATGGTAAGTCCCTGCATTCAAATACTTGGATCATGGAAAATGGGTTGGAAAAAGCGGCTAATAAAGGTAAATGTCAAAAAATGGAAACGGCATTGAGACTTACTCAAAATATTTACAACAATAAATGCATATCTAAAAACACAAAACTGATACATTACAACACAGTTATTAAGTCATAATGTCTATATGGGGCAGAAACGCTCATTTTGAACAGAAAGAGAGACATCGAGTACATTGAATAGAAAGAAAGAAAAATCATAAGAAAAATTTTAGGCTCCAAACAAATAAATAGCACAACACACCGACTTCGAGAAAATCAAGAAATCAAATAATACACAGATATACATAGCGATATGAGAAAAAGAAGACCTACGTTTTACGGACATATCAAACGGATGAATCCGAGTAGGCTAACTAGACAAATAGTCGAATTTTATTAAAATAGGAGTAGAGCTAAAGTAGAAAGAAATAATTAAATGGATTGCTGCAATTAAAGAGGACCTAAGATCAGCAAATATTACACAAAGTGAAATTCAGCATAGAGGCTGTTTCAGACACAAGGTTGACGTTTGAAAGGTTGGCCGGAGAGAAAAATATAGAAAGACTAAAACAACTTGGTCTGACGAAAGGAAAAAAGCTCACAGCGAAAGAATGAAATTAGTATGGGCGTAAAGGAAGGTATTTCGCGTGGCCCACCAGGGCCCATACGTGAATAATAATAATAAAAAGTTATATCAAATTGAAAATAAATTTTTAAACCTACTACCGATGCCACGCCGACAATTCCCGAAAGAAATCGGAACAATTGTGACTTCACAAATGTATCGAAGGCCAATCACTTCGGCTCGGGGCAATTCGGTTAGTTATACCGAAATTATCTTTTGCGCTCTTTATGAGCAGACGTTCCGAAAGAATCGTAGTTTCGGGTAAATAAAACAATTTATCGATCTTAGTCATTGTTCTATACGTTTAAACCATATCTTTGACTGCATTTGTTGGTTTTAAAGTGCTTTTAATTGTTATTTAGGCTTTCGCTGCTGTTTTCGACGTTATACTCATATATCTTTATATGAAATATGAAAACTCAAAGGTAAGTTTAGAATGAAAACAGATTAGAGTTCCTTTTGTTTTTATTAACAGCTTTTCTTCCTTTCTTTTAGTTCCTTTAACTTTAATTTCTATTATTTAATTCATGTAGGGATGACAAATTAACGTGTCAAATTTATAAGAAGGAATAGTAATAATGAGAAAGCCCTACAAGAACGTCAATTTTGAAGTATACGAATAATATTATTCAAGAATTAGACAAGAAGAGACAAGAACAAAATTCGGCTACCGATTTGGAAGGGAATCGTATATGAAAAGTCTTATATTTATAAAAGTTTTACAGGATAATCTAATTTGTAGATGATCGAAGAGTACAGAAATTTGTATAATCAGTTGGATGAACACCAATTAGTTAAATTAAGGACTGACAAAGCAGTTCTCCATGGAATCAAAACAAACATCTGAAGAAGTATGCAAAAAAAAGAAAAATAGAAAGGCAAACCTACCATCCAAACAAAAAGTAAAGAAAATGGTATATTCATATTGTAAATAAAAACAATAGCTAAAACATTTAGTATTTTTCAGGATTTTGGTACATTTCATCTACTGATTGAACATATTCATTTGATAGAGTATGTTTAAACATAGGTAGAAATTTATTATAGGCATTGAAGACTGATTGTAGGCTGACAGTTGTTTTTTAGTGCGTAGACTTTAACAGGAGAGTCCCACACTTCGACTATAAGTTTTCCACTCCAAAAAAAAATGGTTTAGGTGCCTTCTCTTATTTGGGAAATCTCTAGCTGGTCATGCATGAGTTAGTTAGCATGAGTTAGTTAGCAGCCAGATTTATTTATATTTGCAAATATTATTAAATCAAGAGTATAATGTGGTGGTTTGTGAAACGTGTAAGGCGAAAAATCGCCATCGTTTTAAAAATAGTAAAAACTTTAATTAAAGCAATATAGTATGGGTGGATTTTTTTAAAAGATATTGTTAATAGAGTTTAGTGTGATGGTTTGAAGAATCTGTGTGGTTTTAAAAGTATTGCAAACTTCAATAAATGCTATCAAACAAATATTTATATAATTTTGGGAGTGATTGTTTAATTCTGAATTGATTATTAATGTAATTTACATATTATAATCTACTATAATATATTACGCTTATTATTCTAGTTGGGGGAAGTTTTATTAAAAAAATATTTCAAAATTAGAAAATATCTCTTGGTTATTCAATATTTCACATTTTTTTTCAGTGGGTGTTGGATCTTCGCTTCTCCAATGTGTCCACATGAGTAGTGCTAATGCATGTTTACAACTACCTGTCATCAAATATATACAAAATATTACTATTTATAACATTACATCATTTTTCTTGTTTGAGTATTTATTACCTGCTGAAGCTGCACAATCGAGACATTGAGTGTCTTGGACTTTTCTTAATTTTTCATTAATAATCAAGGTAACTGTATAAGTTTTACTACGAACTTTATATTCTGGACCTACACGTTCTTCCACCATGTAAATACCATTTTTGCGTTTAAGTTGAACAAAACCTATAGCCTTGTCAGCGTAACTTTCTCGTGACACCCTACAAATACTAAACTTGAAGAGATTTACCACTAAACAACAAAACGCTTTTTGAACTGCTCGACGCACGTTTCGCTAACCATGTTAGCATCATCAGGAGATGTTTTAATATATCACATAGATTATATAGATATAGATTAAATCATCTCCTGATGATGCTAACATGGTTAGCATCATCAGGAGATGCTTTAGCACCTCGAATTTCAGCTGAATTGAACCGAATGTCATTTTCCAGAGAAGCTGTAACCATAAAAATATCCCCAGCAGGTATATTATCAGAATTAGCCTTTATGAACCCTTTGTCAGTACTGAACTAAATTAGTAATCAACAATATTATATTTTACACCTAAACAACAATAATTTTGACTGTATATTTACGAATAGAAGCCGTTGACAGTACTGACGTGAAAACACTTTAGTATTCTGACGACATAAACATATCAGTGAATCACGGCGCGTTCGTAGTCACGTGATTAAAAAAAATGTTTGTTTTAACTCATTTATAATTAAATTCAATGTATCAATTTTTTAAAAAGTTTTTCGCATCGATTATTAATATTATTTATGATAAAGTTTTAAAATAAAGTAAAAAAATCGATAATTATTTTTCATTCAAAAACCCAATTGGGTCAGAATTATTTCGCAATCTTAATTTCTCGATAGCCTTTTACAAAATAAATGCAGAGACAAATGATTCAAACAAATTGGAAATCCATTCGTAACCATTCACGGCAAAAAAATTGAAAGCACTCGAGACAGAGCTGAAAACCAGTTGCCACTCGAGAAACAATAGCTTAAATTTATTACGAACTTCGGGTGATCTTAACCTCATAGTCAACAAGAAATAAATCAATTATAAACAATTCTAGCTGGCGACAATAAATTAATTAACAACACTAAATGAGATCAATAAAATACCGTGCAATTTCTCAAAGTCTTTTCGAATAACTGTACCAAAGCGAACAACGTCGAACCACGACAATTCATTGTCGTGGTGTGAGCCTCCTTCTCGACCATTGTGTGGAATATTTTAAAGAAAATCAATGTGGATTTAATTAACGGAGCTAAGAATCATTTTACAAATGAAATTTTTCGGATTAAAGTTACGAGGGTTACTTGAATAATTATATACTAAATTCTTAAAATAACAGACATATACAAAATCGCATATAAGAGCCATCTCTCGTCGCCCAAAAATGGGACGGGTCTCAAAATAGGGACGGTTTTAGAGTTCCAAATACACGGAAACCTCTTATTTTTAAATTTCCCATCCAAAACCCTTCCAATCAATCGTCCACCTCCCGTCTCACCCCCACCCGTCAACCGAGCGCTTCACTCCTACCCTTACCTATTAATGCACGTTCTTTTCTGGTTGTGAACCCCGAGGCGTAAAGGGATGGGGGCAAATCAACTAGATTCTCTTGATAATGACTTCAAAATGGAAACCGAAATGTGGAGATTTTACAAATCTAAAACGCGGTTCTACCCGAGAACCTAATAATTTTAATATACATATTAAAAAACAAAGAAAGTGGTACGGTGGTACTTTGCCATTCCCTTATCTGCCATCCAACAGGCCAGCAAGTGTCTACCATACCGCTTTCTTCTGCCATACTGGTCCAATATACTTAACGATGTCATCAATCCATCGTGCTTTCAGTCTTCTTCGCGCACGTTTGCGATCAAGCGGTATCCACTCCAGGATTGCCATGGTCTATCTGTCATCCCATCCCATCGCCTCGCTATATGGCCTGCCCATCTCCATTTCAATCGATTTACTCTTTCAATGATGTCACAGACTTTCCTTTGTTTCCTGATCCATGCGCACGACTTTCTGTCTCGTCTTGTAATATCAAGCATACATCTTTCCATTCCCCTCTATCCGAAGTTTTTGAATTGATTGGGATGTGAGTGTCCAGGTTTCACTTCTGTATATCATAACGGGTAGAATGCATCGATCGAAGACTTTTCTTTTCAGACAAAGTGGGAGTCTGCTCTTAAACACAATGTTGAGCCTGCCAAATGCCTGCCAGCCACATTTAACACGCCGTTCCATTTCCCGGGCGATATTTCCCTCTATTGAAATCCTCTGTCTAAGATATATAAAGCCGTCCACAATCTCCAAATCCCTTCCTAAAACTGAAATTCTTCTGTCCTGAGCGAAGTTATTGAACATAACCTGACTCTTGTATGCATCTTTGCAGCTCCTCTGGGTCTTGTGAAAGCAGAACGATATCATCTGCAAATCTAAGATGGTTTAAGTTTGCCCCGCTGATCTTTACACCATCCCGTTCCCAATCCAGTTTACGGAATACTTCTTTAAGACCAGCCGAGAATAGAATAGGCGATATTGCGTCACCTTGCCGTACACCTAGTTCTACATTAATTCCAACTTCAAGATCATCAAGGTGAATTGTGGCTGTAGCTCTATCATATATCGATACTAATAGATATGTTTTATCTACCCCTTGGCTAAGTAGTGCATCCATTATTGCATGCTTTGAGATGGAGTCAAATGCTTTTTCCTAATCGATAAAAGCCAATTACAGTGACATGGTTTATTCATTGTGCCATTCTATGGCCTGCTGTACAACCTGGATATGATCTATTACACTGAATCCACTCCTGAATCCTGCTTGCTCTCTTGGTTGTGCGTCATTGAGTTGTTTTAATATTCTTTTAGAAAATATCTTAGTGAAAACTTTGTACATTACTGATAGGAGGCTTATCTATAATTATGCCAGTGTTTTATGTAGCGTCCGACCCCCAGCTTTTAGCATTTCAACAGTTACACTGTCCTTTCCTGGAGCCTTGCCGTTTTTCATCGATTCTATAGCATTTCTTACTTCCTCCACTAGAATATCTGGCATTTGTTTTTCCGTGGATATTGTTGTCTTTGATTGGGTCTGATCTTCATATAACTGAGAATAAACTTTTATGACAACCTCTAATATTTGCGTACACGCCCTGGATACTGTGCCATCCTCACGCCTTAAGGCATATATTTGCGTTCTTTTGTTTCTCAGCTTCTTTTTAGCATTGATAATTGCTTCATTTTCTTCCAGGGTTTTTTGTACTAGCTGCACGTTGAATTGGCGCGTGTCTGCTCTGATACGTTTTGTTATAGTTTTGCAGAGCTCAGTGTACTCGACCCTGCCAAAAGGACTACCTGCATTTCCCATTGTCCGCCGTTTCTTCATTAAATCAATGATCTCACTGCAGATTTTTGTCTGTTTGAGACATTTTTCTTCTGGTGCTATTGAAGCAACCATTTGAAGTACATTGTTGGCGATGTCTTCATATTGAACTGATAGTTCCACTTCCTTCGGATCTTGTAACACAGCAAACCGGTTTGACAAAGCAATCTCAAAATCGCTTCCTCCCTGCAGCAGTTTCTCAGAATCGACTTTGCCCCTCTTTGATCTTACCATTCTTCCGCGTTCTCTTCGACAGTCAATCCGAACCCTTGCTCGTACCATTCAGTGGTCACTTCCAACATTAAAATTGTTAAGGACAGTACAATTGGTAAATATTGTTTTATCGTTGGTCATGATGTAGTCAATTTCACTTCTGAACCCAGATGGACTTTTCCATGTCCATGTTCTGGTGATATTTTTCTTATAGAACGAATTCGTAATATATAGTTCTTGTCCTTCAGCGAAATCAACTAATCTGTCACCTCTATTATCTCGCTCACCGGTTCCATATGGGCCAGTTGCATTTTCATCAGATCTTGTGGTTCGAATTCTGGCATTAAAATCACGCATTAGGATTTTGTATCTACATTTTTCCTAGTATGAAAGCTGGGCCACATCATCATAAAATTTCTCAATTTTCTCAATTCTACGACTTATAGTTGGTGCATAAGCTTGGACGATTTGCAGCCTAAAGTTTTTATTCAGCTGAATGACGCATTGGGCTAGTCGATCAGATGTTCTTTCAAATTTTACTACACTGTCCTTCAGCTTTCGATTGACGAGGAATCGAATTCCGCCACATCGGCCATTTTCCGTACCTCGAGTGTAAAGTACGTGTCCAGCTGGTTCTAGTTTGATTAACTCTTCGCCCTTTCTTCGTGTTTCACAGAGCCCAATAATATCCCAATGTACGTTGTCAACTTCGATTAACAGCGTGATCTAACCCGGTGATTCTTAGCTCCCTCTGCCTTGGGGCAGGTCTTCCCGCTGCCGTAGGTAGTTTCCTCTTGTCCTCCGGGGTATGAGGGCCGTATTTGAGGTTGTACTGTCATATTGAAATACCATGTTGAAGGTATGGACTGTAATCTGCCACGCTGGTCCAATGCGGGTTGGCAGATTTAGGATCATGTTAGTCTGAGGCCTCGGCCTCGGCCTCGGATATATATATATGTATGTGGAAACGGTCAAATATCACAGTACTTGAATTTGGCATTGTTGAAACAACTTTTTTTCGAAGTAAATGTATGATTCAAATTACAAAAAAAAAAACAAAAACATTTTTTTTTTATTAAAGAACTATTTTTAACAGGTGTTGAAAGTGTCCACCATTAACTTCCTGGTAGTAATCGAGAAGTCGAACGATGCCTTTAATTACGTTCTCCCACCAGATATATTGGCAATTCCTTCAAAATTTTCTGGCCTATTAATGTAAATCCGATTATTTATAAATAGCCCCACAAAAAAATCGGATGGTACCATGTCTGGTTGTTGGCCATTCGATAGCTCCTCGTCGACCGACCCATCGGTTTGGGAAAGTAGTATTAAGGAAATTTCTAACGTTAATGTTATAGTGTGCTGGTGCATCGAGTTCATCTAGATACTTAGATACTGGATGTTGAACCATTCTACAGGTTTTTCACTATTTTTATTAGCATGTAGTTTATGTTAGTTTATATGTACTAAAAATGTTATCTATAAAACATTCAATTTAGAAAGCCTATTGTGTCTTTAAAGATCAATCTAAAAATGAAAAACATTAAAATACCTTGTCTATCTAGGTCATTTATCTATAGATTGTGTTAACGCTGTAAATAAATTAATATGGCCGTATTAAAATTATCTGACGTCACTTAAAAGGCACCAAGACTATGCAGCGGTGTGAATATTAAAATACATAAAATTTAATGAACTGTAAAGTTCAAGTTTTGCGATATATAAAAGCTATTACATATTTTAAAGGACTATTGTCATAGGAATAAATTATTTTCAAGCCTTATGGGCAAAGTCAAGCTGATATAATAGTTTGCATAGTTATATAGCTCACTGCTTCATATGTGATAAATCTTAGCAGGTTTTATATGCCATAAAGAACTCCGGCGAAGAATTATCTAACAGATATAAACGACCGGTTAGGCACGTAGCAATTGCTAAATAAAAATATCAGGATATTAAAGAAGTCAAAATATAGTTAAATGAAATAACATAAAATTCACTTTTTGACTCAGAATTTTCCTATCATTTGCAGCATCATCCTTTTTTTATTTATAATTTAATCTAATTGGCACTAGAGCCCTTACGACTAACCTACAATTTTTGTTTGAAATTCTTAAAATTGAGTACTTAGTTAAGAAGTTCCCCTGAATATTTCTTAGTTTCTAAAATAAAGACATAGTATTGACGTGTTACACTATACTCTGCTCTGGCACTGCACCACATAATACACTATGAACTACATGTGAGGATTGTTATTTATGTATCCGGAATTGGATTTTTAAATTAAAAAAAATTATCGTTTTTTTCTTTATATTAAAACTTTAACATAAATAATATTGATAATCGATGCGATAAAAACTTATTACAATGAATTATAAATGAAATAAAATGTACAAAATTCAAAAAAAAAATCACGTAACTACGAACGCGCCGCGATTGATTGCTATGTTTGTGACGTCACAATACTAAAGTGTTTTCACGTCAGTACGGCTTCTATTCGTATATATACTGTCAAAATTATTGTTGGTTAAGTGTAAAATAAAATATTGTTGATTACTAATTTAGGTCAATAATGTGTGACAAAGGGTTTATAAAGACTAATTCTGAAAATATACCTGCTGTGGATATTTTTATGGTCACAGATTTCCTGAACAATGACATTCGGTTCAATTCAGATGAAGTTGGAGGTGCTAAAGCATCGATGTAAGTATTTTAAATAATAATAATAATGTAAATGTTAATAAGAAACAAAATATTTCTATTAAATATAATTAAACTATTTGTAGGGTATCACGAGAAAGTTACGGTGACCAGTGTATAGGTTTTGTTCAATTTAAGCTCAAAAATGGTATTTTCACGGTAAAAGGATGTGTATGTCCAGAATATAAAGTTCGAAGTAAAGCTTATACTGTTACTTTGATTATTAATGAGAAATTTTAAAAAAATCCAAGACACTCAATGTCACGATTGTGCAGCTTCAGCAGGTAATAAACACTCAAACAAAAAAATGATATAATATTATAAATAGTAATATTTTGTATATATTTGATGACAGGTAGTTGTAAACATGCATTAGCACTACTCATGTGGACACATTGGAGAAGCGAAGATCCAACACCCACTGAAAAAAAATGTGAAATATTGAATAACCAAGAGATATTTTCTAGTTATGTAATTATTTTTTTAGCAAAAAAAACAATATAAATCATAATTGGAAAAGCAAAACACATACATACTGTTTAAATCACTAATTTTATTTCTATAAAAAATACACTGTTAAATATATATAATTAAACTTCCTCCAACTAGGACAATATGATTAATTCTTTTATTGGAACCTTTGGTGTGAAACACTAAACTTTAAAAGATTTACCACTAAACACCAAATCACTTTTTTTGATCTGCTCGACGCACGTTTCGCTACAAATTTCTGTAATCTTCGCCAATCTACAAATTAGAGTATCCTGTAAAACTTTCATAAGTATACGACTTTTCATATACAATTACCTTCCAAACCGGTTGTCGAATTTTATTCTTGCCTGTTCTTGTCTAATTCTTGAATATCATTATCTGTATCCTACAAAATTGACGATTCTGTAGGGTTTTCTCATTGTTCCTACCTTCAGTTGTGTTGCTACATGTAGATTCTTTGCGGACATACAGGAATATTCCTTCTTATCAATTTGGCACGTTAATTTGTTTTCCCTACATGAATTAAATTCCATATAACCGATTCCATATAACCGAACCCATATCGGCGATATTAGCCTTTGGTACAATTGTGAGGTCACAACAGTTCTGTGTTTTTTCGGGAATTGTCGGCGTGTCATCGGTACTAGATTTAAAAACGTATGTTTAAATATTTATGTTCAATTTGATTTGAGTTTTTAATTATATGGAAAAAAATAAAAATAGTTTTGTTATAAAATATGATCTATCCATTTATGATAAAAAAAATTGTTCAAAAATCCAATTGGCAACAAAAGTGTATAGGCGCCATCTGATATATGCATCGTAAAGTTTGACATTGTTGAATGTATACGTATTCAGAATGTTTTGCCACACGGACCCTATTTGTGTTGTTTAGTGATTTGAAATTTTCATCTCAGTCAAAAAATGGAATTAACTCGTGAGAATTTTCGTACGATGATTTAGTGCGACTTTCGACGTTGATTATCTCGAAGATAGTGTATCGATCAACTCACTTCGACTTTTGGTGATGAAGCACCATCTAAAATCACTGTATATCACTGGTATAATCAGAGAAAGACAGAAACGATGTTCGTCTGGAACAAAAAAAAAATAAGGGTCCCGGTAATAAAAATGGGAGAGGATAGGATCATTGCGGGAAGTAAAATTAAATACTTATGGGTAACACTGGATAGGGGGTTCCTGTATTTGGAGCATATCAGGGATTTAAGAGAGAAAATTGGGAGAGTAGTTGCGAGAATGAGTAATATGCTGAGGAGGAAACTGGGCAAAGAGGCCAGAAACACCGCAAAAATAATATACGAAAGGGTAATAAGACCGTCAGTGCTGTACGGAGCGGAAGTCTGGGGAGAAAAAGCAGGTGAAGAAAGACTCAGGAAAGGGTTGACCGTGATACAAAGAAGGGTGCTAAAGATGATAGTGCAGGCGTACAGCACTACACCGACGGATGCGTTGGTGGTGATGGCTGGTACTCTTCCTCTGCATATAGAGGCGAGAGTATGGCCAAATGTGTGGAAAGAGTGTAGAGAGAAACAAAGAGAAGGAAGGGTAAACTGGAGAAAACATAGATGGCCGTGGGAAGTGATTGAGAATCATGAAGAGGAAGAAAGCGAGGATGATGTAGCGAAAGTATAGGTGGATAGATGAACGAAAGAGGAAAAATGCGGAATCGGGAAGGTGACGAGAATGAATGGAGATATGAACGAGTATAATTGGAGGCTAAGCGACGGGATGACATCGAGAGAGTGTGAACACCATGCAGTCAGAAAAGGTCTAGAATGGCTAAATGGTGTTCAAACAATAAAACGAATAATAGTAACGGACCGCAGAGAGGTGGTAGGAGAAGTGGAAAGAACAAATAATGAAAGCAAGGACACAAGTGAGATATCAGATAATAGACGCAATATCAGATAATAGACATGAAGAGAAGAGGAAAAACAATCAAAGTAATATGGAGACCCACAGGAAGTGAGCGCGAGATGATAAAATCGGACCAACTGGCAAGTGAGGCAAGAGAGAAAGAACCAGTGGAAGGAGAGTGCGAAAAAAAATGGAGGAGAGACAGAAAAAGGAAAAAGAGGAAAGAAATCATAGTAAAAGAGTGACAGACTGAATGGGATAGGAGTACGAAAGGAAGAAAAATGTATGAATGGTGCAAGAAAGTAGGAGTGGAAAGAATGAACATTTCTTGGAAGGGAATGCAATTAACAACGGAGCATGGAAACTTGGCGGGATACAGGGAAAGGTTTAGACTAAAGAACGATAACGGGAGGTGTGAATATGTAAATGGAAGACAGGATATGGAGGATGTGAGAGTGAGCTGCATGAATGTGAATAGAATAGAAGGAAGAGAAGGGTGCCAGAGAGAATTGGAAGGAAGGAGTATAAGTATGAGAAATAAAGAGGGGAGGGTAGACAAAGAAATGATAGAAATAATTAATAGATCGGCGGACAAAGTAATTGTAGATGATAACGTGGTCGAAAAGACGGAATCTGCCGGACCGGACTCACTGATTTTTGGCGAGTGAAGGGTGTTGGGTGTTGTTCTTGGCAGTGGTCTTGCTAGATAGTTGGTGTATATGCTAGGTTGAAGCCGCAAGGCATAAACCGTTACGGCGATTGACATATCTGTATATCACTGGTTTAGTGAATTTTATCGTGGCCGTCGTTCGCTCACGGACTAATTTAAAGAAAGTGGTCCAAAATCGGTTCTTGTGTCAGAAAACATCGATACTGTGCGCGAACTGATAAAACAAGATCACCATGTGTCGACTGGTGCAAGGAAATGCTCAAAAAATACAATCGTGGTGCGTCAAAAGCCGTGTATAACATCTACACAGGTGACGAATCTTGGATTTATAAGCCCAAAATTAAACTTAAATTTTTCTTAAAAGGAAAACACGTTTAATTCGGGAGAAAGGTAAAAAATGCCTTAGTTACTCAGTTTTTCTATCTCTCTGGCAATTTGTGGATTTTCTCCCAAAAAAAACGAACATTTTTTTAGGTGGTCCAGTCATCAAGCCATTTTTCGAGATCTCCGCAACTGTTGAAGTCTTTCATGGAAATTACGTGAGACCTCGATAAAAACAAATAGTAATCGGAAGGGGCCAAACCTAGTGAGTACGAAAGATGGGGCAAGAGAGGCCAGCTAAGTGTAGAAATTGAGTCTCTGACTTTGTGTATGATGGGGCGTTGTCTTGCTGCAAAATCACTTTGCCGGGTCTTGTAACCGATTCTGTTCACTTTTTGAGCAATGCATCGAAAGTTCAAAAGGTTTAAGCTTTTTGAAGCTTCTTTTTAACCCGGTGTTAGTTAGTATTTCAAGAACTTCTATGTTGTCATGAACTTGGAATTTGTCATGAGTTTTGGAGAGTCATGAACTTTGGAGAGTTATGAGCTTTGGAGTCTCATAGTTTTCTGCAAATCTTTTGATCTCTTCCTTAACTGTTGATATGTTCATATCTGTATGCAATAGCATTAATAACCGTGAATCAGTAGAATAATTTTCAAAGTACGTTCGTTTTCTTCCTTCGTCTTTTTCTATCCTGCGTCATCTGTCTAATACATTCCCAATACTTCCAGATAAATCTCGTCGCTCCGTCTACAGTCCCTATAGTTAGCATTTTTCTAGTACTATCTCATCATCTTCCCTTCTTATCCGATCAAACGCTTTCTCTAGATCTACAAATCATACCGCATATCGCCCATATATACCTCTCTGCGAGGGTTTTCTCCCACACCTCTTATTGTAGTTATATCTTATCGCAATACGAAATTTAATACACTATGTGATACAATTAAATCCAAAATAATTTCTAATATGCGGTATTTATTTAACGATTTTGAGCCTCCGCGAACTTCGGTATTATCCCTAATTATCCATAATGAACTCTCAATAATAACTAATATTGAATCTTCACTGTTCACTCTTAATCAACCGAGTATAATTGCCTTTGAAATTAGATTATTTATAATTACTAATAGATTGATTCATTAAAGTACCTCAAATCCTTTCAAACACTCTATTCTCATCACAAGATAATTAGATTAGAGGAAAAGAACATTTAGTAGTAATAAAATCACGTATAATTTTATGTACAATGCAGTTCTTGTTGTGTGGAAGAGAAGACAATATTTCAAGGAAATTAAAAGTATATTTCGAAGCAAATATACATGGTGGAATAAATTACTTTACTCATATAAAGAACCTATAAAATATAAATAATAATACAGAGTGTCAACTTTTCTTACAATTCCATTTTTTTCAGAAATTATTATACTAATACATTTTGATTGGAATGCAGGATGAACGACTCTGCAGCATGCTTCTAATTCTTGTGGTCCTGAGCTTTTCTCGGCCATTTGGGTCCAATATACTTTGTTTATACGTGTTTTCGGTCTTCTCCGTAGACGTTTGCGATCAAGTGGTATCTAGTTAAGGATCGCCTTGATCCATTTTTTTATCCTATCGCCTCGCTACATGGCCGGTCGGCATCCATTTCAATTCCTTTATTCGAATTATGCCACTCACTTTCATTTTTCCTTTGATTCGTGTGCAGAGTTTTCTATCCCATCTAGTAGTAATACCAAGCATACATCTTTCCATTTCCCTTTGTGCTACCCAAAGTTTTTGAACTGACTGCAATGTGGTTCTACAAGTTTCACTTCCGTATGTCATAATGGATCTAGAACTTATCTTTTCAGGCAAAGTGGATGTTTGTTTTTAAATACTATGTTGTGACTGCTAAATGCATGCCAGCCACATTTAATGCGCCATTCTCGGGCGATATCCCCTTCCATTGAATTCCTCTGTCCAAGATATGTAGTGATCCACAACTTCCAAATGGTTTCCTAAAATAGAAACTGAAGGAAAAATGATATCATCTGCTAATCTAACATGGCTTAAGTTTGCACCATTGATCTTTATTCCATTCTGCTCTCAATCCACATTACGGAACACCCCTTTGTGCAAGCTGAGGAAAGAAAAGCGTATATTGCCTCACCCTACCGTACACCCTGCTCTACAGTAATTCCAGCCTCAAGATCATCAAGGTGGACTATCGCTGTAGCTTAATCATATATTGATCCCAGTAGGTTTACATTACCGTTGTCTACACCTTGGTTAAGCAATTCATCCAGTATGGCCTGCTTTTAGATTAAATCAAATGCTTTTTCTTAATCGATCTACTTCTGAGTTCTGCTTACACCCTAGGTTGTGCGCCATTGAGTTTTCTCAATAACTTTTTAGATATTACCATAGTAAATACTTTGAACACCACTGAGGAAGACGCTAATTGGACAGTAGTTCTTTAAATATTCCTGTGCTCTTTTTTTTTGTGTAAAATAATCACTTCTGCATTTTCTATACGTTGGGAACTTTTTGTTCCTTGAGGTATTTTGAATATAATTTTGCCAGTGTTCTCTGTAAAGGCCGACCACCAGCTTTTAGCATTTAATAGTTATACTATCCTTTCCTACTGCTTTGCCGTTTTTTCGAGTCTATAGCCTCTGTCACTTGCTCTACCAGGATATAAGTTTTGATCCTCATATAACTTTCAATAAAATTGTCTGCTGACAACCTTTAACATTTCCATCTGCTCTCTGCACGTGTACCATCCTGATACATTAAGGTAAAAATTGGAGTCGTTTTCTTTCTCAGCTTCTGTTTAGCTTTGTTAATTACCCTGTTTTCTTTCAGAGTTTTTTTGCTCTAGTTCCATGTGGACCGACTCGTTTCCTCTCGAATATACTTTCTTACAGATTTTCAAAGTTTAACATACTTGACCCAGTGAAAAAAACTGTCTGCATTTTTCATTGTTGTTGTTTTTTTTTATTAAATTAATGGTCTCATTGGAGATTCTTTACTGTTTAAAACATTTATATTTTAATGCTGTTGAAGCAGCTGTTTGAACCATATTGTTAGCGATTTCTTAGTTATGTTATAGAAATATACACAATATATAGGTTAGTGAAGAATCAGTCAGTAAATATTTAATGCCTGGTAGTATTAGATATACTGATATTATTAGCTGATATATCCGATATTTCCGAAGGGGATTTCGTATGAAGCATCATAATATCAATTTTATGATGTTTCATTAATCTCCGACGCATAAATTCATATCGCCAGTAAAGTTTTTTCTCCAATCCTATACGTCAGTTTACTCTTCGAGGTAAAAGAAGAAAAAAAATGTCTTCGGACAGTTTGTGTCCGAATGGTATTCGGAGGTAACGAGCAGAACATGTGACAGGTGCATTATACACTGAAAGAGATCGGATCGCGGCGGACCAAGTGATTCTTCGACCGCAAGTTCGAATGTTGATTATCGATGGGGTTTCTTGAAATCGCATATGGAGATCGGCTTACTTGTCGATATTATTTTTTCTTCTTGGTTTTTAATTGATACGAATGGTATGGTAGGGTAGTCGAGGTGCATAGGTAATAAAGATAATCATTATTGGTATTTCCTTGAATGTAACGTGTGTCTGAGAATGTTTTTCGTTTTCGTTTTGACTATTATGCGCCAAACACAGATAGTGGGGAGATGGGTGTGGTGTCAAACGTTTAACGGGTTTTTAAGTTTAGTACAAATATAAATATATACAGATATATATATATATATATATATATATATATATATATATATATATATATATATATAAATATATATATATATATATATATATATATATATATATATATATATATATATATATATATATATATATATATATATGTATATATATATATATATATATATATATATATATATATATATATTCCAGTATACCTCGCCTAAGGTCCTGGACGGGTCACGGGTGGTGGATAGTGAAAGTTCCATTAGGTATTAATGGACAGCTGCGAATATCCCAAAATAAGCAGCTCCGAACCAAGGCAGAAAGAAAACTAAATCCACTTAGCGTCTGACTTGTATCAAGCGGCTGAGTGGTCAGCGTCTGTTCACCAGTGGTGTGGCTGATATTTAAATTCTGGAACTAACCCCTCCAGTCTTAACCTCTGAACTGTCATGGTTCAAACCTTTAATTCAAAGTACAAGATGAAGCGTTCTAATAATTACAAAATTACCCCAGGAGGTAGACAATCCTCTGCCAGCTTTGCTGGTACAACCGGACTTTCGGATTCTGGGGCGTCCGGGTTTAAACGCAAAATCTTTCAGAGGGAGTCGGAGACCTCTGGCCAACGTCTGAAATCGAAAATAAAAACTTTCTTTGGAACGGTAAATATCAATTCTCTCCTGCGTCCAGGAAAACTACACGAATTGGGGCGAACATTAAATCTGCAAAAATTCCAAATTTTAGCTTTGCAAGAAACCAGATTGATAGATGATAACACCTTGGAATTCGGCAACTACAGACTTTTTAAAAGTAAAACGGACAAAAGAATACTCAAAAATACACCACATCTCGGTGTTCATTTCGCTGTCTCAAGAAACATTCTTGGTTCTATAACAAATGTCCAGCCAGTAAATAATCGACTTATGACACTATCCCTCAAGTGTGCTAACAAAAACTATACATTAATCAATGCACACCTCCCAGTTAACGAAGAAAATAAATCTAATCCTGAAAAAGTAAATAAGTCCTAGGAAATTCTAGAAAAGACTATCTTTAAAATTCCCTCTAACCATGTAAAAATCCTATTCGGTGATTTCAACGCCCAACTAGGGAAAGAAAAAAAGTACAGGAAAACAGTCGGCAGTTTTCCCGTTCATAAATGGACTAACCATAATGGTAGAAGATTGGTTGAACTATGTTCGCAGTTTAATCTAAAAATAATGTCAACCCATTTTAAGAAGAAAATAACAAAACAAAAGACCTGGAGGTGCCCAAACACGTACATGGGTGAATTTCAAATTGGCCATGTTGCCATTTCGTACCCCAATTATAAAGAGATTTTGAATGTTCAAGTCAGGAAAGGAGCAAATATAGACACGGATCACTACTTGACTACAATCAAACTTAGCTTAAAACCTCGAAAACTTATTCAAAAGGGGCTGCTAATACCAAAGTGAGACCAAACGAAAATAAAACCAGCCCTAACAGAAGAGCTTGATAAACAACCTGCACAGAACTGGCAAGAATTAAAACAAAAAATTATTAAAACAGCCTGAAAGTTGGTCCCTTTACAAAAACGTAGAAAACATCCGTGATGGGATGAAGTTTGCGAGCAAGCAGTATTAAGCCGAAGTAAAGCATTCAAAGATTGGAACAGTCAAAGAACAGCAATAAACTATAACATCTTTTTGGAAGTAAGAAAAGAAACATCGAAGCTAATTAGACAAACTAAAAGAATATATGCAAAACAATCAACTTAATGAAATAGAAAAAGATTTCCAAAAAAAATAACACCCGAAACTTTTACAAAACATTTAAAACTAAATTAACAGGCTATCAACCGCAGAGCCTATGCTTTCAAAAGGAAAACAGACAACTAGATCTAAATAACCAAGACAATTGCAAAGAACTTGCGAAATATTTTGAACAAATACTAAACTGTCCTGAGCCCTTAAACAAATCACCAACACTAAACCCTAAACAAACAAACCTAGATTCATTACCACCGAATGAAGAGGAAATACTTAGGCAAATCAAGCGGCTTAAAAATAACAAAGCTTCTGGTGAAGATGGAATCACTGCTGAACTTTTGAAATCCGCTGGTCCAAGTGCAATCAAGGAAATAACCAAAATTCTACAAGAAGTTTGGCGAACCGAACGGATTCCGGAAGACTGGAAAGATGCTCTAATCCATCCATTACATAAGAAAGGAGATAGAACGGTTGTAAACAACTATAGAGGAATATCTCTTCTCCCAGTTTGTTACAAGATTCTATCTCAATGTCTACTAGACAGAGCACAGGGACAGTTAGAACCGAACATTGGTGAATATCAAGCTGGTTTTCGACCAGGCAGATCCTGCCCTGAAGAGATCCTGAATCTAAAGTTGATTCTAAGACATCAAAAACTGTACAATAAAAATCTCGTCTGTACATTTGTGGATTTCAAAAAAGCATATGATCCTATTGACCGCGAATCTTTATTCCGAATCTTGAAAGAACAAGGACTAGATCTGAAAACGCTGGCAGTTATTAAAACAAATTTAACTAACACGAGGTCAAAAGTTAAATTCATGGGTGACATCTCAGAGCCCTTCGAAATTAAAACTGGTGTGAGACAAGGGGATGGACTCTCGCCACTCTTATTTAACTGTGTTCTAGAAAAAGTAATATAGGAGTGGCGTGAAAAAAAGTCGGCACTGAATATTGACCAGCCCATTAAACTGGGGAGAACCAACATCAAAATTGATTGTCTGGCATTTGCTGATGATCTAGCAATTTTAGCTCAAGATGTATTAACGGCACAGAAACAGATTGAAATCCTAAAAGAAACAGCAGAAAAGGTAGGACTCCAAATTTCCTTTGAAAAGACACAATACATGACCTGCAACAGACTAAGAACACCATTTTTAATAACAAAATATGGTAACATCAGACGAGTCTCTCAATTCAAATATTTGGGTGAAATAATCATGGAAAATGGGTTGGAAAAAGCCGCCAATAAGGGTAGATGTCAAAAAATGGAAACGGCATTGAGACTTACACAAAATATTTACAACAAAAAATGCCTATCTAAAAACACAAAACTGAGACATTACAACACGGTTATTAAGGCAGAATGTCTATATGCTGCAGAAACGCTCATTTTGAATAGAAAGAGGGACATCGAGGACATTGAAAAGAAGGAAAGAAAAATCATAAGAAAAATCCTAGGCCCCAAACAAATAAATAGCACAACATACCGACTTCGGGAAAACCTAGAAATCAAACAATTCACAGATATACATAGCGATATGAGAAAAAGAAAACTTAAGTTTTACGGACACATCAAACGGATGAATCCGAGTAGGCTAACTAGACAACTAGTCGAATTTTATGAAAATAGGAGTAGAGCTAAAGTAGAAATAATTAAATGGATTGCGGCAATTAAAGAGGACCTAAGATCAGCAAATATTACACAAAGTGAAATTCAGGATAGAGACTGTTTCAGACACAAGGTTAACGTTTGGAAGGTTGGCCAGAGAGAAAAATGTAGGAAAACTGGAACAGCTTGGTTTGACGAAAGGAGAAAAGGTCATAGCGAAAGAATGAAATTAGTATGGGCTCAAAGGAAGGCTAACAACAACAAACGCCTCTAATTGTACTTCGCGAGGTCCACCAGGGCCCATACGTGAATAATAATAATAATAATAATATATATATATATATATATATATATATATATATATATATATATATATATATATATATATATATATATATACATATATATTTGAAATATTTCATCCGTATTTCCACGTACCTCTGCTCGTTTTAAATCAGCCCCCACCATCACGTGGAGGCAAGTACCTAGTTATACCTACATCCCAGGTTGTGGGAAGAATGTATCGCGTAGTTCCGAATGCTGTGAACATTCACCTTAGGATGCGAGTTGCATTGAAATTGCCACCCGCCATCTATATATATATATATATATATATATATATATATATATATATATATATATATATATATATATATATATATATATATATATATATATATACGGAAAGGATTCCGCGATCGGTAATATTAGAATTACTAGGATCTCGGGTAGATCCGCGGTTTAGATTTGAAAAATCTCGACTTTTCAGACAATTGTTTTCTAGTTGTGAATTCTGGGGAGTAGATAGATTGAAGTCTCGTAATAAATCAACTAGATTCTCTTGATAATGGCTTCAAAGCAGAAGCCGAAACGTCGAGATTTTACAAATGCTCGGCCCCATGATGCAAAATGTAGAAAAAACCATTTGGAAAACGTTAAATGGAACGTCTTACTCCTACCGCCATATTCGCGGGACTTAGTTCCTTCGAACTGCCACTTATTTCTATTAATGTAGCATGAACTTTCAGAACAATACTTACCTTCTTACGGAAAAGTGAAAATTTGTCACCTCAAGAAACAAAAATTCCATTTGGCGCGGAAACCTTTGTTTGAAAAAGTTGGAAAAAAGTAATAGCTCGCGATGGCGAATACTTTGATTATTAAGGCAATTTATTTTGTTACCGAAACAATCGTTTAAATAAAAAAAAAGTCACGTATTAAAGAAGCACAATGCGACGGAAATGCAAGTTATGAACTGACATTTTCAGTTTGGATCGATTTAACTAACTAAAGATTTTAAGACTAAAAATCAAATCATTTTGTTTAATTTCTCAACTCGCGTCTCGCTTATCAGGTTAGCATCATCAGGAGTTGATTTAATCCAGAGAGGTTGAATCATCTCTGTAGAATTCTTACAGTAAATTTTGTAGTTATATTGTAAATACAAAATTTACTTGAATAATTAGTTGTTCTCTTAAGTGATATGTCTTTCTGGTACAAAGTGAATATAGTTCATTTAATCTTGATTCCTCTCACTCCTCGAGTGATTATTAAACACAAAACTACTAAAAATATTTTCAAAATTACCTTCTCGGGTCTATTAATGTCTTCGAGTGACAGTAGCGATAACTCAAATGATAACTTAATTACCGGGTATTCACAAAAAGATGAAACCAATTAATCTCCTCTCGAATTTTTTTAATTCTCCGAATATAAAACGATTATTTTTTATTAACAGTCACGAATAACACAATAAAATATGGCTCGTTAAAATCTCCATCGGTTTTCGGATTAACGTTAAATTAAATAAGCCATAAAAGATACCCGCGTGTATCAAATTTGATTTGTAACATTGAAGCTACTTAATTCCTGTAAAAGAGATGTCGGCAGTATCAGATAGTATTAAGCTTTTATCGTACAGTAATGAAGAACTCTGATATTTCAATTTAAATTAATTTGTATTTGTTAAGTTGATATAGGATTGTGGTTGATCTTTTTCGATTAAGGGCTTGAAATTGTGAGAACTTTCTTGTTTACCCTGGTATTTATATTATGATCGGACAGTATAAATAAAAAATTATCAATTTTACTCATATCTGTCATTTACGAAAGTATAAATCAAGAATTATCAATTTTACTTACATCTGTCATTTAAGAAACTATCGTATTTAAATGGAAATCTAAAATAATTACGTTCTTAAATATAGTAAAACCTTTGTTTAGTTTCTGATTTATTTTATTATATTAAGAGTTTAGAAGATAAGGTCTTTATTTTTTATATACTTAGGAACAATGTGCCCAAAAGATAACGTAGTGGGGCCGTTGAGAGGGATATTAAAATAACAGGAATATTTAATCCATACTCCACGTACCTCTGCTCGTTTCAAATCCATCGTCACCATTGCGTCGAGACAAGTATCTTTCAGGACCAGTTTTCTGGCTGCTGCGAACATTCACCGTAGGATTGCGACTAGGGCTTGGAATCCGGCAAAACGGGATCACGCATTCCCGCGGGATCCGGCTGCTCTTATTAATCTGCTGGATCTCGCACCTTCAAAGCGCGGATTCGCGGATTCTGCAAATTAAAAAATGGGGCAAATTTGGCCCCATGAACAACATCTACGGATTTAAGAAATTTATTTTCTAAAAGCGGTCACAAACTACCCAATTCGCTAAATACAATACGATCTCAACAACTGAATTTGAACGTCTCAAGAAAGGAAAACAGAGATTTTCACTCACATTTGACGAGTGAACGTCACAAAAGAATCATCGATACTTAAATATCAACGTCCACCAGAAAAAAAAAACATTTTAATCTGAGTTTGGTCCGTATACATGTCTTGGCTACCGCAGGACATTGCATTAGCTTGGTGAAAGAACGTCTCACGAGTTTTGGTCTAGACTTAGACACAGATATTATCGCAATTACAATGGACGGCGATAGTGTGATGGTGAAGGTTGACAGACTTTTGCGTTGTTCCCAGCAGCTTTGTTTTACACACGGGTTACAACTAGTGGTGGCTGATGCACTGTATAAGAAAAGCAATTCTTCAATATCAGAATACCCAGCAGCATCATTTACGGAGGAATCTGATAATGATGATAACGATGATATGAACGCCAATGAACAGGGTGTGACTGTAAATATAAATTCACTGCCACTTGAAATGATTTCTACAACATAAGACGATAAATTGAAGAAAGTAAGGAAAATGGTCAAGATTTTTATACGGTCACCAACTAAAAATGACGTCTTACAAAAATATGTGAAGGAACAAGAAGGCCCTAAAATAGAATTGGCATTGATGTTAGACTGCCGTACTCGTTGGAATAGCCTTTTGAATATGTTAGAACGATTCTACAATTTAAAGATTGTATTGATAAAGCATTAATGGATATTGAAATTGAATCTGAGATTAAATTCAGCGATACTGAGTGGTTCATAATTAAAGATCTCATTGCTAACTTGCAGCCTTTTAAATTAGAAGTTGAGGCACTTTGTAGGCGAGAGTCAACGCTTATCACTGCGGACACAATAGTTCGATTTATTTTGGATAAATTGCAACAACAAAACACAGTGTTAAATAACCAGTTGTCGCAGTCTCTACATGAACGTATTTAAGAACGCCGCACTGATTTAACAGGAGCTTTGATTTATTTGCAAACTCCAAAAAAGTACGACGAAGAAGCCAAAAATACAGATCGTACATTCTTCATGTCAAGAAAAGTTGCAATGCGCCAAGAAATAAAGAAAATACTAGAAAGAGTCGTAGTTCAAGACGATGAAACATATGCAGAAGAATTTAAAAGAAAGTTGTAATTTGATTATTAGTCATTATATGAATAAGACTGAATTAAATATATAAAACTGTTGTTAGCACTAAGGGTAAAATTAAACAAAACTATTAAACTATGCCTAACATTTAAAGATAAATCTAAGAAAATAGATTACTAATTACTTATACATTATTAATAGAAATGAAATAATTTCTGCTGCTTAATGTAAGAAATGTTTAATAAAAGTTGATTTTTACGCAAAAATCTGTAGTTTCAGTTTGATTTTATTACATAATTTCAAAGATGCGGGATCCCGCGTGATCCCGCGCGGCATTGAGTAATCCCGCATATCAATCCTGCGGGATTGCAATCCCCAATTGCGACCCACCATCAACATGGCCAGCTGACTTGACCTGGCTTTGATCATTTCTCATTGGCTAGTTCCTTGCATTAGACTCGAGTCCAGCTGACGACGGTTGTTAGGCTAGAAACCGCTCTTAGGAGATACCTGTGTCGACGCGATGTCGACGGCTGATTTGAAACGAGCAAAGATACATGGACTACAGATGGACTTTATACAGATGGCTGTTATTTTAATATCTCTCTCCGAGGCCCCATTACGTTAACTACATGATACCTACATCAAAGGTTATGGGAAAAATGTATCGCGTTGTTTCGATTGCTGCGAACATTCACCTTAAGATAGCGCGAGTTACATTGAAATTGCGATACGCCATCAATATCTGATCGTTTCTCATCGGCTATCTCCTTGCGTTAGACTTTCTTGCGAACCAAGCTGACGACGCTTGTTAGGCCAGAAATCGGTCTTGGGGATACTTGTCTCGACGCAGTGGCGACGGCTGATTTAAAACGAGCAGAGGAACGTGAAGTATGGCAATATACTAGTATATTGCATTTGTTTCGAGAAGTCGCGAGAGAAGGCAATGTTGATTTATTTTTACGATGCTAAAGGTTTTATACTTCGGGACTTCATTCCACAGGATCAAATTGCCACTGGTGAATATTATCTGGGTATTACTAAGTACATGTGGAAGAGAATCGTTCAAGTGAGGACCGAATATCGAGCGCGGGAGGTTGGTTTTTATTACACGATAATGCACCATCTCGCAGGACCGTCGCTGTTCGCCTGATTTGTCGCCGTGTGACTATTCTCTATACCCAAAACTCAAACTGGCCATGAAAAGAATATTTTATGACAGTGTTACACAAGTTCAAGAAGGCGTGACGAGGGTCAGTGAGGCGATTCCGAAAAACAACATAAAAATCTGTCTAACCTAGTTATGTGTTAATGCGGAAGGGATGTATTTTGAATAAAAAGAAATATTTGGCAAAATAACTAATTGTTTTTTTTTGTATTTGAAAAGTTTTGTACATACAATATTGAAGTATAGTGGAAATTTAGATATAAATCTTAATTTGTTTATTTCAAATGAATTTCCATCCAATATCGGCTACGTCAGTTAAATTAAATATGTTTATTAAAAAAATCAAAAGGTAAAGTGTTAGGGTTAGAGGCGCATCAGCAACCAGGCTATTTAGCGGCTGGACCTACAGCTTAATGTGGGTTCCGAACCACGGTCATCAACTTCCGACAAACCCAGGCCAACACCCCCCTCGGACTATGAACCCTTGGTTATGTGCCTACCCATAAGTCTATCAGGAAACCTACCGATTGGCTAGTGATTAACGTAGAACACTTCTCGAAAGGCATCCGGCCTTTCCCAGCCTTTAACTGGCTTGACTGAGGGGTAATTCGTTGTCGGATTTTACGCTCTTGCCTAGAAACAATCACAAACATTTAGGAAGTAAACAGGCAGAAGAAAGAAAGAAAAACAATTACCCGAGCGCTGGAATCGAACCAGGTACCGCTCTTATGCGGTTTCGGCATAGCAACGGCAGTCCGTTGCTCTTACCGTCCGCACCAACGCGACCGGCTAAAAAAAAGTCTTAAAAAATAGTTGTTTAAATGTGCCTTTACATTGACTGTAAAATGTGTATGTAAAGTAAATAATAAAATTGATGATACAAAATGAACGTTTTACTCAAGGGAACACGAGCGATGAAAAAAACCGGACAGCTAAGTGTCAGAAAGCCGCAAATTTTGATTCGAGAACGTACCTAAAATCGGAACGTTACGGGATTAAAGGATTATGTACTAAATGTGGCTTTTAATTTTAAAAAGCCCGTATGCAAGACAGAGATAATGGTCTGTCGGGATACGCGCGTTCGTGTGTATGTGTATAAAGCCCTGAAAGCTGAAAATCCCTTTATATAGACGAGTGTATCCGCATGATTTGGTTTGACACATTAACCGGAAACGATGGGTTGGGCCCGGCGTCATATAGCCTGACCTCTTTCGGCGCTAAAGTTCGTAAATGGAATTGACATTTTTAGATATCCGACGCAAATCAATTATCTCCCGCTACTGGATGTTTTCCTTGACCTGACTCTTTCCATATTGTGCCACTTTTTGCCACTTTAACTTCTTAAAAAAACTTCTCCTTGTATAAGGTGGCGCAAAAACAATTTCCTCACTTTAAATCAAAATATCTTACTTTTGGACCAATATTTTTTTCGTCTGTTTACTAAAAAATGAACTAAATACTTAATAGTTTTGAAAACTGACCGAGATTCTCTTGCAGAGAAATTGTTACAACTTATTTTGAAAATACAAGAAGCCTTATTTGAACTTAGTCTCATTTTCGACGAGTTTAATGTAAGATATGCTCCTTCCAAACACGGGCGTAGCCAAGGGGGGGGTTTTGGGGGTTCAAACCCCCTCCGAAATAAGCCAAATATTACCTAATATTATACCGAAAAAATACGAGGAGTGAAGAGAGTTAAATTATTACATTTGAATTGAATGAAAAGTATCTCGCCTACCCCGAAATCTAGTTTGGAATGCCTAGATATGTGCGATAAAAACCTTTATCCTAATATTTACACATTACTATAAATCTTGTCTACCATTCCTGTATCCACAGCTATCCCAGAAAGGTCTTTCTCGGGCCTAAGGAGACTGAAAAACTATTTACGAAACACTACAAGTGAAAACAGACTTAATGGTTTGGCTCTCATGAACATTCACTATGTAACAGAAATTCATGCAGATGAAGTAGTGGATATATTTAAAAGAAAAAGCCGAAGATTTCTTCTGTAATGGTTTTAGATTTAGCGCAGAGGAACGAAATTAATTTAACCATTTCATTTAAAGTTAAGAACTTTATAAATATGTCGTATTTTTTCCGATGAATATATAGATATTAAATTTCATGTATTATATTATACACGTATGGGCCCTGGTGGACCACGCTAAGTACAATTAGAGGCGCTTGTTGTTGTTAGCCTTCCTTTGCGCCCATACTAATTTCATTCTTTTGCTATGAGCTTTTTTCCTTTCGTCAGACCAAGTTGTTCCAGTCTTCCTACATTTTTCTCTCTGGCCAACCTTCCAAACGTTAACCTTGTGTCTGAAACAGCCTCTATCCTTAATTTCACTTTGTGTAATATTTGCTGATCTTAGGTCCTCTTTAATTGCAGCAATCCATTTAATTATTTCTACTTTTGCTCTACTCCTATTTTTATAAAATTCGACTATTTGTCTAGTTAGCCTACTCGGATTCATCCGTTTTATGTGTCCGTAAAACTTAAGTCTCCTTTTTCTCATATCGCTATGTATATCTGTGTATTGTTTGATTTCTTGGTTTTTCGAAGTCGGTATGTTGTGCTATTTATTTGTTTGGGGCCTAGGATTTTTCTTATGATTTTTCTTTCCTTGTCCTAGATGTCCCGCTTTCTATTTAAAATGAGCGTTTCTGCAGCATATAGACACTCTGGCTTAATAACTGTATTGCAATGTCTCAGTTTTGTGTTTTTAGATAGGCATTTTTTGTTGTAAATATTTTGTGTAAGTCTCAATGCCGTTTCCATTTTTTGACATCTACCCTTATTGGCCGCTTTCTCCAAACCATTTTCCATGATTACTTCACCCAAATATTTGAATTGAGAGACTCGTCTGATGTTGCTATATTTTGTATTTAGAAATGGTGTTCTTAGTCTGTTGCAGGTCATGTATTGTGTCTTTTCAAGCAAAATTTGGAGTCCTACCTTTTCTGCTGTTTCTTTTAGGATTTCAATCTGTTTCTGTGCCGTTAAAACATTTTGAGCAAAAATTGCTAGATCATCAGCAAATGTCAGACAATCAATTTTGATGTTGGTTCTCCCCAGTTTAATGGGCTGGTCAATATTCAGGGCCGACTTTTTTTCACGCCACTCCTGTATTACTTTTTCTAGAACACAGTTAAATAAGAGTGGCGAGAGTCCATCCCCTTGCCTCACTCCAGTTTTAATTTCGAAGGGCTCTGAGATATCACCCATGAATTTAACTTTTGACCTTGTGGTGTTAGTTAACGTTGCTTTAATAATTGCCAGCGTTTTCAGATCTAGTCCTTATTCTTTCAAGATTCAGAATAAAGATTCGCGGTCAATAGAATCATATGCTTTTTTGAATTCCACAAATGTACAGACGAGATTTTTATTGTATAGTTTTTGATGTCTTAAAATCAACTTTAGATTCAGGATCTGTTCAGGGCAGGATCTGCCCGGTCGAAAACCTGCTTAATATTCACCAATGTTAGGCTCTAACTGTCCCTGTGCTCTGTCTAGTAGACATTGAGATAGAATCTTTTAACAAACTGGGAGAAGAGATATCCCTCTATAGTTGTTTACATCCGTTCTATCTCCTTTCTTATGTAGTGGATGGATTAGAGCATCTTTCCAATCGTCCGGAATCCGTTCGGTTCGCCAAACTTCTTGTAGAATTTTGGTTATTTCCTTGATTGTACCTGGACCAGCGGATTTCAAAAGTTCAGCAGTGATTCCATCTTCACCAGAAGCTTTGTCATTTTTAAGCCACTTGATTTGCCTAATTATTTCATTTTCATTCGGTGGTAATGAATCTGGGTTTGTTTGTTTAGGGTTTAGTGTTGCTAATTTGATTAAAGGCTCAGGACAGTTTAGTATTTGTTCAAAATATTTCGCAAGTTCTTTGCAATTGTCTTGGTTATTTAGAGCTAATTGTCCGTTTTCCTTTTGGAAGCCAAAAAAAATTCATGTAAGTATATTTTTGTTGTTTTATTTACTTTAAACTAATAAAAAAAACTAACGACTTTTGACGCATCACGATTGTATTTTTTGAGCATGTTCTTTGCACCAATCGACACGAGTCATTTTTTGAGTGATTGTCAAATTATGCAGAATCCAACGCGCACACATCTTTTTCCCGGCTAAATATTCATGTAAAAGATTGTGTATTCTTGTCATACTAATACCGAGGGATGCCTCAATCTAAAGCATATCACATGACCATCTTACTTTATCAGTTCGCGCACAGTATCTATATTTAATGGCATAACAACCGATTTTGAGACGACCTTTTTTAAATTCGTCCGTGAGCGAACGACAGCCACGATTGAATTCACTAAACCAGTGATACTCGAGATAATCCACGTCGAAAGATGTAGAAAATCGTCGCACAAAAATTCTCACGAGTTAATTCCATTTTTTTGACTGAGATGAAATTTTCAAGTCACCAAACAAGACAATTAGAGTCCATATGACCTTCATTTCGTATAATTTTAAGAATGTCGGACTTTACGATGTATATGTCAGATGGCGCAAGCAACACCATTGTTACTAATTCCGGATACATAAATAGCAACCCTCGTAGAAATTCGTAGCAATATTTTTTGAGACTAAGTTTATGGGTAATGCTAGTAAACAAAACAGATCACGTACACGAATGAATTACTCAGTTTATTAATGTTTTTAGTGTGTACAATTCTGAGAATTGTATAAGACATAATTTACGACAAAGTAGGTCCCCCATTTGCCAACTTCTGGTTCGCTGAGCAATCGTGTGTCTCTCCATACTTGAATTATCTGACTTTCGTCTGTAAAATAAAAAAGAAAAAATTAAAATGTGGTTGTCGTAAATTTTCTTGTAGCCTTTCTTAGATATCATATACATACAGATTAAGTCCAGTCTGATAGCCACACCCCGCCAGCGCTTCAAATCTTGTTGCATATCTCATGGATTATTTTTATTTCATGCCCAGTTTGCCAAAATTATATTCTACCGAAGGTTTTTTGAGGATATCCTGGAAACCGTTCAGCACAGCGAACCGCTCTAGCGCGGTCATCGTCGTTCAATTCCCGGTAATTTTCTCTATTTCGTAGTAATTTTCTCTATTTGGTAGTAATTTATCTATTGGAGTATTTTCATGGGGCTAGGGCGACTTTCGGTTTTCTAATATTTTTCTAGGATACCCCTTTTGGAAAACGTTCCCTTCAAAAATTAGAATCTGCTCGTTTTGAGATATTTGATTAGTTTTTGTGATTCTAACAAAAGCTAGTCAGTTTACCAAAACTGCATTCTCCCGATGGTTTTCTGCTGATATTTCGGAAAACGTCGGAGCTCCATCACCGCGCTAGTCGTCGTTCAATTTCCCATGTATCTGATCATACCATGCATCTGGTAGCATATTTTTCCTTTCGGTTTTCTAAAATTTTTTTTCCTTTAGAAAATTTTCACTCCAAAATGTAAAACAAAAAGTAAAATCGGCTCATTTTTGGATATTTGGCATTTCAAACCACGCGCATCAATAATCTTGTCTCGGATTTACTTGATCTCTTTTAGTTTTCGAGATATGATTTTTCAGGAATTGGCCAATTTGCCAAAATTGCATTCTCCCAAAGGTTTTCTGCGGATATCTCGGAAACCGTTCGAGATATCAAACCGCACTTGTCGCCATTCAATTCCTCGTAATGTTCTCTATCTGGTAGCATATATATCATAGGGATAGGGCGACTTTCTTTTTTTTTATTTCTCTAGGATACTCCCATTGGAAAATTTTCGCTTCAAAATGCAAAATGTCAAAAATTAGAATCGGTCCATTTTTTTGATATTTGACCTTTTAAACCACTCGCCTCAATAATCTAGTCGCATATTTACTTTATCTCTTTTATGTTTCGAGGTGTGATTTTTCAAAAATTTACCAGTTTGCCAAAATTACATTTTCCCGATGGTTTTTTGCGAATATCTCGGAAACCGTTCGAGATATCAAACCGCTTTTGTCGCCGTTCAATTCCCCGTAATTTTCTCTATCTGGTAGCGTATTTTTTGATAAGGATAGAGCGAGTTTCGGTTTTCTAAAATTTTTCTGGGTATTCCCTTTGAATTCCTTGTCATCATCTATGTCACAGTAACATCATTCCTAGTAGATTTTTCGATTATTTTTTTATACTATAAATGCATCTGTATTCCCCTTGATTACGTCTTAAATACTGCTGCAGAACAATCTGATCCCGTTGTTTGAGATCACATCAAACGTGTCTGGGTTATTTCTGAAAACAATAGTCCATTCGATTCGTTAGAACAATAAAATAAATGACAAAAAGTGAACTTTTAAAACATTCCACTTCGATATAAATCCAAAATACAGACCCACACTTCTTGAACTGTATAATAACATCAACAACCTAAACCATTACAAAATAACAAAAGCTGGCCTATAAAATTAATGAAACTGAAATTTTTTCGAAATGAATGAATCATTCTAAGACAGTTGGTTGAAATATATTTACGATTTCGAAATAAAACAGTCCCATTACGACTATCACATAAAAAAATCACCCATTATGAATACGACAACATTAAAAATCATAGTAGGCATAATCCGTCCATATACAGGGACCGAACGATGTCAAAATAGTTTCTATTCGAATGTCCAGTTAACATACAAAAGAAACAACGGTGATATATTAGCTTCTGAAGTCGGCGTAACATTCCCACAGCCCACATCAAGTCCCTGAATGGAGAAAATCCAGTGCAAATGTCATAGTACGCTGTTAGAATAGCAGCCGATCGCCAGTACCATGACCGTTAACCGGAATAAAAATTTGACTAAGTTTAACGAAATAAGAATTATTGGTGGTATTTGGAAAGTTGATAGGGATTTTTTAAGAAAGAGAGAGCGAGAGACAAAAGCAAATAAATTATGTAAATACGAAACACATCGGTCAATAAATCCCCGGTCTGACATATAGATGGCTTTACTTACAAAAAACCAGTGGTCGATTGTACCAAAATGTCATGTATCAAAATTTGATGACAATCTGTCTACTAGTTTCTGAATGGTTGTGCCTTAAATTACGCTACTTTTATTATTTTCAAAACAACGGAAAAAAATGTGTGTTGATTAAGCATTGCTTTTTAATGAAGAAACATATCGTTGAAATAAAACAATGGCTTGGTAACATTACCCGGAATCTGCCCCAGTAAAATCAGCCATAATTGATTGGTATGCTGAATTCAACCATAACCGTACAGGTATCGATGATGCTGAACGCCATGGACGCACAAATGAGGGGGTTGCATCAGACATCAGAAAAATTCACATTATTGTTTTGCAAAACCGCATATACACATATTATTTTTGCATGAACATTTGTGAAAGCGTAAATTGTTATCGAAACAGGCACCGCGTTTGCTTACAGCGAACCAAAAACGACAACGTTTTGATGATTCTGAGCAATGCTTGTAGCTGTTGAACTGTGAGACCTGGTGCAGTGAAAATTGCTAATATTTAAAAAAGCCGTTGCTATAACCCTTTGCCCCTCCCAATACCTTCTTAATAGTCGTAGAATGTTAGTACCCAATGTTTTACTAAACTTGAAGAGATTTACCACCAAAACACTTTTTTGAATGATGATTTAATCATCTCCTGATGATGCTAACATGGTTAGCGAAACGTGCGTCGAGCAGTTCAAAAAAGTGTTTTAGTGTTTAGTGGTAAATCTCTTCAAGTTTAGTGTTTCACACCAAAGGTTCCAATAGAAGAATTGACCCAATGTTATGTTGAAGGGTTTATTTGTTGTAAAGTTATTAACAGTTATTTGCAGATACGGTCTCTCAGACACTATGCGACCACTCGCGCTAATTTTTTAAATTGTCTATAATTTTATCAGAATTATGAGAAAAGTAAGAATAATCGTCATATAAAATGCGAGTTGATTGAAAAAACATTACTATACTCAGATGGACTATGAAAAAGAAATAAAATTCCCAGTACAATTGTATGACGAAGTATGTGGAATAGTAGTTTCTGAAAATAAAAATCAAGCTAGAAATATTGAAGAACACGAAAGATACAGTTTTTGTGATTGGAGAATGAGCAGAAAAACGAAATATTTTTTTAAAAGCTGTGGTATTGGGCTGTAACATGTAAACGTAATTTGCAGTGAATGTTATGCCAGGTTTCAAGAAAACTAACACCTAATTTACCAGAATACGGACTACGAGAAAACTTTTTTTTGATATCTATTTACGAGAATAAAGTTTCATTTTTATTTGTTTTTTATAAATATGTAAATATGCTATTTATTTAATTGTAATATAAACAATATTTAATTGTAAATTGTTAGTTATTATTTAAATATTATATTTTTTTCGAATAGAAATTGAAAAATATGTTTAAAATCATTTACCCAATATAATTTATTAATCATTATTATAAACACCTAAAATCGACTGTGTATTTAAGTATTTAAATAAACTGTGTATTAGGTATATATTATAAAATCCAGAATTGTGTCAGGTTTCTGGATTTTATTAATTGTTTTGGCCTCACAGTCTATGAGACCGGCGAGACCATTCACGGCAAAATTTCACGCGACCACCGGAAGGTTAAGTGAAATAAAACGGATTTTTTCATACGGTATGCGAAAATGAATAAAACATGGATCCGGCACTACACTTCGCAGTCTAATCGGTAGTCAGCTGAGTGGTAAATAGCCGGTAGAAGCCGTCCAAAACGTCCAAAAACAACCATTGCCAGGGAAAGTTTCTGTATTTTGGAATGCGCATGGGATATTGTTCATCGATTATATCAAGAAAGATAAAACTATCAATAGCGAATATTACATGGTGTTATTGGTGCTTTTGATAGTATAAAGATTGTAAAAAAGGATCAAAATGAACAAAAAAGTGCTATTTGCACCGCTACCGGCAACTTATTTGCCTTGGTATTAACTTATTTTTGCCAAGACTCAAAACTGATCTAACTGTGAACAGTAGAGGTCGATGTTGACGGGTTGGTTGCTCGAAGAAACTTCAAGTATATGGGTCCTCTCGATTCTAATAAATTTGAAATACAATTTTCTCGTGATGAAGGCCGCATTTTGCCGTACTTAAAAACTCTGACCCTGGCAACCACCATGTTTTTTTTTTTGGTTGGACATTCTACTTTTCATCACCAGTTGCCATCCACTTCATAAATGTAGCCTCAGAATTTATTTTCAGCAAAAGATCTCACGAAGAGGATTGGGTCCAGCAGATTTCGTTCACTAAGTTCGTGAGGAACCCACACATGATCAGACGTATCCATTTGTTTAGATGATCAAAAAACGGTGATTTGATAATATTTAAGTTATATGCGGTCTCTCGAACCGTGATGGTTGGATTATTGGCTAGTGAAGCCTTTATTTTATCGACATTGGTGTTTGAGAGACGACCAAAGAGATACCGGTTTTCCCAGTCAAAATCTCCTCTTCTAAACCGTTCAATCCACTTTTACTCCAGAGTATTCCTAATAGATCCCGCTCCATGAACAAGTCACATTTTGATTTTTTTTTGTTTGAACAACATTCTTATCCTTTCTGAGATATAAAAACATAATGTGCCGTAATTGCAAGCCATGGATCAACATTTTCAATTTAAATCAGCTTATATAACTGAAGGTAAATCAAAGCTGCGTCGTTCGTCTTTAGAATAGACCGATGTAATACTAGTTCCATTTTTATTGGCCTCCTCAAGACCAAATTTTGCCAAAAGTTGATATAGCTCACCTCACCTGACCTTTGCCCTGTGAAGGAGTTTCTCGTACTGGTGCAGGTAAGCATCAAAACCGAAAGGTGGAAACGTACTTTAATAAATTGCGAATAAGGTTTTTATTCTCGTCCAAAAAGCACTTCTGTATTTTGATTCCTATCCAAAATGATAAATGAGACTGTTAGATGTTAAATAATGGTGAAATTTCACTTGAAACTTGGAAAAAGCGTTACCGAAAGTTATAATTTATTGAGAGAAGTATATGGCAATGAATGTTTATCGCCTGCATGTGTTTTTGAGTGGCTTAAGCGTTTTCAAGATGGCCGAGAAGACGTTGAAGATGATCCACCTTTCCAGGTCGCCTTTGGTGTCTGCCTAAGGTGCCCAAAATTCTCAATTTTAACAAGAACATCGCAAAAATGACCGACCCTTTGAATATTATTGAAAATGACCCAAACTTATTGGAAAGGATAATAGCATATGACGAATCGTGTTTTTTTTATTTATTATCCTAAAACGAAGCGCCAATCCGCCAATCAACATTACTACCTTCACGTTCTTGCTGAACTCCGAAAAACAATAAGGAAAAAAATGACCCGAATTGTGGATGCGCCGGCTCATTCCGCATTTTCTGTACAAAGATTTCTAGACAAGTACAGCATCCCAGTGTTAGACCATCGGCCATATTCACCGGATCTTGCGGTGTGTGACTTCTATCTGTTTCCTAAGGTAAGACCTGCATTAAAATGAACAAGATTTGAGTCCGTTGAAGCTGTGATAGGTAAAGCGGCACGCGTTCTGAAGAACCTGACTGAAGAAGACTTCCAGCACTGTTTTGAACAATGGAAGATGTGCATGGAGCACTGTAGTGATAGAGAAGTGGTGTATATTGAAGATGATAATAAGTAAAGTGATAAGTTATTTAATAGTCACACCTCGTACAATTCTTTCTCTATCTCTCGGAGTCTCTTCAAAGTTTTTAATCCCCTGTTTCGATGGCATGACCAATCCATACCAGATCGTTGCTGTTAATACTGAATTAAGGACAAAATAACTGTTAAACTGTCACAACCGTCATTTTTGTAAGACAGTTTTCAGCTCTCTTCTGCTTCCTGGTTATTAATGCTATGGTGTTACAATACATCGAAGGTTGGAGATATGCGAGGGAAATTTTACATTGAAAATCATCCGTTCCTTTACTACGCCCTATCTTAGGTAATTTCTGTATTTTAAGTATATTCTGTATCATAAATGCAAACGAATGGGATCTATATTAACTCAGCAATCAGTTATAACGATGTAGCCACGTCACGACGTACCCCTGTCAAGGTCCAACAGATACAGGGGTACGACGAGTTCTTTTCTTAGAGTTTTTTATTTAAATACTGTGCGTATCCAGTCATATTACAGCACAATTTTTGGTCCTTTGAGCCTGATCATTTGTGTAATGTCTGAATGATTGCAGCGTGTTCATATATTTTTTCTCTTTATTTGGGTTTTTCGCCACTGTCTAAAACTCAAAAAATATCAAAAATACCTGTTCTTATTTAAAGAAAGAATCACTGGGTAAAAACAAAAAACCAAACGGAGACAAATTTCTCAGTGATTCTTTTTTGTAATAAATTTACCTAACGAACAAAATTTTAATGATATAAAAATGTTATAAAAAAATTTACAAACTTTTAACGTTAACGTTTCGGAGGGTAATCTCCCCTGTTTTCAAAACTGAACTAAAAAATAAATTATATTAATTTGTAATATATAAAGTAACGAGTGAAAGTAAATATATTTTTTTGTATGTCAACGATACTTACATTGACAACAATGGATTTTCATGACAGTGGCATACTACCAAAAAATATATATAGGTAATGTTTACTGTGTGATTGTTTATTGTACTGATTGTGTATTCAAATATTTAAATGTTTTTAATTGTATTCTTTAGAATCGGGAACCATATTGAATTTAAATCTACCGAAGGCATAGCGACACAGTTATTTTTATTTAAATTAATTATAGCGGGTTCTTTTAATCTTCTGTATTTTGTTACCGATTCTTTTAATACCGTTTTGGAATTATTCCATTTGATTTTATGACCCGATTCCCATGCGTGTTGACAAATTCTAGATTTATTAAAATCGCCCTTTCTAAGAAGGTTTTTATGCTCTTTTACTCTAACAGTCTAGATGTCTCACCTATATAGAATTTGCCACATTCGCAGGGAATTTTATAAACCACATACAGTTTTTGTTAATAGAGATCTAAGAGTACTTTTTGTTTTAAATGTCGTTCTTATGTTGTATTTATTTCCTACTCTTTTAATTAAAAACCCAAATAAAGGAGAAAAAATACCTGATCATTTGTGCTACCATCCTATATTTAATTATTACTTTTCCCGAATAAAGCAAAAATACGACAAGAAAATGTTTACATTTTAATGTACTTATCATTTTTTCTAAAAATAAGATTTTTAACCTGCGATAGTCGTCTATGGTGTTTTCAGGTGGAAAATTTTCTATAACAATAGAACTATGTCTATTGCATTACGCACTTAAGCATATAAACTATGCGATAAAAAATATTCATTCCGTTTTGGTATTAAGCAACGGAAACGTCGGTGGCATTAGTTTGAACGGGTATTATAAAAATTACGTCATTTGCATCGGACCTTCTGCGTTTCCATTTCAGCGTAAATGTTTATGGCAAATCGATGGTTTTTATGTCTTCACTTACCTACCTCCATATTGGACAAGCGTATAAAACCACGAAATGTAATATAACACACTTTGTTTCCAGTAGAAAGAGAACTTTTCGGAGATTGTATTCACTCATTGCATTTTGTTAAAGAAAAGACCGGATTTTTGAGAACTTTTTTTATTTTCGATGTAGTTGTCTTGCAATTGAATCACATTTATATCAACGATATCGCAACTCTTTTATACCCTCAGTATAATACGATTTGATCAACCTGTTTAATTTTGATCAACTCCATTTAAAGTGTATGTTCGGGTCAACCAGTCATTTCTACAGGTTTGGAAAGAGGAAGTTGTTGCTGTACACAATTCATTGTTCAACACCATTTACTATCCTCTTCGGAAATAGAGCCTAGGATTTTTTTTTTTGTGATTTCGCTCACTATGGCCGTGAGTAAGCCACACATTTTATCGGCAGACGAGTCCTTTTATTTCAGATAGTCAAAAACGGTTGATTTGCCAATATTTAACTTACCTGCTATCTCACGGACTGTGGTGCGTCTATTTTCGGCTATTATGACCTTTATTTCCCCCACATCAGTGCATGAAGCACGATCAGAATAGTGCTGGTCTTCGCCCCTGAACCAACCAATCGCAGGAAAGTCTCCAGATTTTAATGTAAAGAGAGTTTGTAATCATTTTGTTTGGAACGTGCAAATTTTGGATGCTATTCGTGTTTGAATAATGATAAATAACCTCTCTCTTATACATATGTACAATGGAGCAAAGCATATAGAACTGTGTCTATTGCAATAAGATTTTACAGTTTTTACAATAATATAGAAAACAAGAAATTTCACGTTTAACAAAAACAATGTCAACTGGGCTTGTCCACGGATATTACAACACTTATCTTTGGAAGGCATGACTGAGTTAGATGGTCGACCAGGTGTGATGGTTAATAATTCTTCGCTACACTCGATGTGTTTTCTTCTGCCTAAATAGCCAGCAGCGTAGTGCACATGTTTTATAATCGTTTCAAGTTGCCCAAGCTTATACTTTTTTTAGATGATAGCATTCTGATATGCATAGATTACCAACAATGAGATATGAATATATCCTTATAATCCAGAAACGGGTTCAAAAAATAGTTCCTTCTAATTGGTCACACATTTAATAAAGACTACTATTTAAGCAGGGGGAACAGCTCACTACCTTAAAGTCTGGGCACAGTTTCTATTACGTAGGAGATGAAAATAGCTCAGTGGGAGGAACTGGCTTTCTAATACATAAGCGCCACAGAACAAACGTTTTATCTCTGAAGAAAGTTTCCACAAGAGTAATATCCCTTGTCCTCAAACTCAATACTAGATATAATATCAAAATTATACAAGTCTACGCGCCTACCTCAAATCATACTGACGAAGAAGTGGATTTGTTTTACGATGACGTCAGAGATGCTCTCAGCGATCAACAGGCACATTATACTATTCTATGTGGTGATTTCAATGCCAAGGTGGGAATATGGTTGGACGCTGCCGAGTTTTCACTGGGAAACCATGGACTGGAAGGAAGAAATGATAGGGGCAGAACATTGCTTGGTTTCCTATTGCAAAACAACTTATTCCAGATGAATAGTTTCTTTCCTAAGAGACAAAATAGGAGATGGATATGGATATGGAGAAGCCCGGATGGAAGAACAAAAAATGAAATATATTTCATAATCACCGACAAAAGATGTATAGTCAAAAGACGTCTCAGTACTGAACAAGGTAAACACCGGAAGTGACCACAGGATTGTACGAGCCAAATTAATGATTGACGTCGGTAAAGAGCGGCATAAGCTGATCAAGAAGACCGCCAGCGGCAGACCATGGAAGAGTCCATCGGACATGGTTGGCTTCCAGCAATGCATTACAAATAAGCTAAATGGCCCTGAAGCAGAAGAGAACATCAATGTCCTAAACGAGACCATCACTACTGCCCTGATAGAAAGCCAAAAGGGATACTGCCCAACAACCAAGAAAGAATCGAAATTGAGCGAAGCTACTATGCGGAAAATGAAACAAAGAACAGACATGAGAAGGGAAGAACTGACTACTGGTGAAGACCTAAGGCAAATTAACAAGGAGATATCAAGGGCTATAAGACGCGACATTAGAACACACAACCAAAATCAGATCGAACAAACAATAGAGAACAATAAAAGCATGAAGGTCTTACGTAGGAAACTAGAAGGCGGAAAAAAGCAGATGACCAAGGTAAAGGACAAACAGGGGCATACTACAACTAACCGGGAAGATATTCTAACAATAGTTGAGGACTTTTACCACCTCTTATATAAAAGCCACAATGAAGTAAATTTAGACTCAGAAACAGAACTAGAGATATTGACAACGAATAAAGGCATCGTTAATCAAGGGTCAGAATTAATTAGCCTGATATTACTCTGGACGAAATAAAGCTGGCACTGAGGAAAACTAAAAACAATAAGGCCCCTGGAGAGCACTGCGTAGTTCCCGATGCAGTTAAGATAGGTAGTAACTGTTTACTCAAGAAAATAGCAAAACTTTTTAATCTCTGTCTTTTTAACAGTACCATACCAGATATGTGGAACAACGCCATCGTGATCCTGATCCACAAGAAAGGAGATACAGCCGAACTGGAAAACTATCGACTAATAAGCTTGCTTAGTCACCTTTATAAACTCTTCACGAGAATTATTACTACACGACTGGAAAACAAATTAGATTTTTACCAACCAATAGAACAGGCCGGGTTCCACAGAGGATTTGGAACCAATGACCATCTTCAAAGCATCAAAACTGTGATCGAAAAATCAATGGAATACAATAGACCGCTTGTCATTGCCTTTGTGGACTTCCACAAGTCCTTTGACATCCTTGAGATAAGTGCAGTTTTAGACTCCTTACAAAAATGTCGTGTTGACTATCGTTACACTAAACTAATATATAACATATATAAAAATGCTATCATGATGGTAAAACTGCACGAAAACACCAACCCCATAAGAATCGGTAGAGGAGTACGACAAGGTGACACTATGTCACCCAAACTATTTATCGAGCGGAAAAGGTTTAAATATAGATGGCTTAAACCTAACAAATCTACGCTTCGCGGATGATATAGCTTTGTTGTCTAACAACCTACAAGATATCAGGAAAATGCTGCACGATCTCAAGGAAGTATGTGCTCAGGTTGGACTAAAGATTAATACGAAGTTTATGACGAATCTGGTCCCTCGTGGAAATATTAATATTGGTGATTGTGTGGTGGAGTTGGTGGATAGGTACACATATCTTGGTCATGAAATACAGATCTCGAGAGACAACCAAACATGCGAATTAAAAAGAAGAATCACGCTCTCTTGGGCTGCATATGGCAGACTTGGGGAGGTATTTAAGAGTAATCTCCCAATTTGTCTAAAACGAAAGGTTTTTAATCAGTGCATTTTGCCGGTTATGACCTACGGCGTCGAAACTTTAACTCTGACAGTCACATCTGCTAAGAAGCTTAGAATAACACAACGTAAGATGGAAAGATCGATGCTCGGTGTGTCACTTCGTCATCACGTTAGAAATGAGGACTTACGAGAGAGAACGGGAGTCACGGATGTTATCTATCAGGTGGCTAAGCTCAAATGGAATTGGGCTGGACATGAGGCCCGCATGACAGATGGACGATGGACAAAGAGGCTGCTCGAGTGGAGACCAAGAGCTGACAAGAGAAGCAGGGGAAGACCTCCCACGCGGTGGGCGAACGATATCAAAATAATAACCACAAACTGGATGCAAAGCGCTTAAGATAGAAGACAGTGGGCAGAAATGGGGGAGGCCTATATCCAGCAGTGGATGCAGAGGGCTGATTGATGATGATGATGACTATTTAAGCGTTCTGCGTCACTTGTGTTTGTCGATTAAATAAAAGTTCAGGTTTGTGGCAAAGCTGTTCATGGTTTTTGCATCATGACAATACTTGGATGTTTCAAGGACGACCTGAACCTCTCACGTCTGCATAAATCTGACTCATCTACAACCATCTAACTCTAACTTGAACCATCCAACTCTAACAGCAATTCAGCAATCTAATCGTATTGATGTTTCACGAAAACTTAAACTTGCTTCTCCCATACCAGTAGTTGCGACGTTTTCTATTCGGATAATTGCTTGAAATGACGTGGTTCTCGGTATATTAATACTATAATTCCTTGTAACGATTTAAGAATAAATTATTTTAATATATTTATTGAATCGTTCATATAGTTTAATTATCCACTTATTGTATACGGTGGACTAAGTGGTTGTTCTGCAATATACCAAAGAAAGGCCATAACTTTTACCCATAATGGCTCTGCATTACTTTAAAAGGACACAGCTAGCTATGATATAATCAAATTTATTTCATAGGCGATAAAATGAAAACCGATGTATAGCAGTGTATGCCAGAAAATGGCTGGAAATAAAAACAAAACGAACGTAAAAAATATAATATATCGTGCGTTTAATGCGAAACGAATTATGATACAGTTTTATTGGTTAAAAATAGCCAGTTGGAGACATTAACAATTATCAACAGTGTTTCATTTGCCACCCATACGTAAATTGCAACATAAAAAATACATTATTCAATAAAACTGTTTTTTTATGTATAGTTATAATGAACATATTTTTATATGAAGTTGTATTAAAATGAAGACCATTAGTATAAAAGAACCTGTTTGTTTGATAATGATACAAGGGTTATACACAACCTTCATTTATTGCTGTTACTCTTGCAACTAGAGATTTATAGAGATAAACTTAGAAACGTTTTTTCTGTCACCAAAAATATTACAAAAATTTCCCCTAAATGTAATAAAACAACTTATACACACAAAAAAAAACTGAACTAAAACAAATATTCTGGACTCGAGAAAATTTTAGATCATATGTAAGAAAAATAAAATTTGTCTTCAGCGAAGTAAACATTTTTCTTTTACACAGATTAAGCATAATGTTTACTAATAAATCCTGAAGTTTAAGATTTTTTGACCGTTTAGAACGCGAGATAATTAATAAAAAATTTGCAATTTTCAGGGTCACTCTTCATTCCCGCGTAGTTTTTCTTATTGTAGTTCTAAATTATACAACAGTGTTAGTAATAAATTGAAATCGTTGAGTGTCACCTCCTTCGGGCTTCAGTTGAAGGGAATATTTTTGCAGCAATGAACGCATTTTTGTGATCGTTTCTTTCGCTTTTGAATTTTTTTTTTCTGTTAGAATTGTAACTTGGTTAGGTCGTTGTTTTGTTTGTTTTTCCTACTCTAGGACCTTTATAATGTAAAGCATTCGGTGGTTGAGTGTAAGAGTAGCATTTGCTAAACTTCGCCGTCTTATGCTATCTATGCAATGCACTTATTCTATGTATTGATGCATTTCCAAATAAAGATGATTATTATCATTGTGCTCATCCTTACTGTAGAATCTGAGCTCATGCTGGGTGATATTCCAATGCCAAGATGAAAAAGCAATTCAGTTCCTCTCACCCTAGCATAATATTTTACGAACAATGTGACACGTCTGCAAGAGCACCGCACGCGGTCCCACTATGGCAATCGATCTCGAGATACCGAGGCTCTCGAGGTTCTTTGAAAATCTCTTACTTATCAGGCCTTCGGCCGATATAACGAAGGGTACTACATCTACCTTACTCAGTTTCCACTGGTTCTTCAAGTCGTATGCCAGATTTTCATACTTTGTGGATTTTGCTATCTCAATTTTTCTAATGTTGTGAGATAGCGGCACTGCGATGTCAATTATAAAAGCCCTCTTGTCCTTTTTGTTGATTAGAACAATATCCGGCCTGTTATAAACAACCGTTCGATCAGTAGTGATTAGTTTGTCCCAGTAAAGAATGGTATCAGATGATTCAAGTGCAGGAGAAGGCGAGTACTTATAATATGGAGGAGGGGCGCTTTCTAATAGCGAGTATTTGTTTGCAATTTGTTGATGTATAATTTTTGCCATCTGATTAAGCCGTCCTAAATAAGCATTAGGAGCATGGGCCGGGCAACCGCCAATAAGGTGCTCAATTGTTTCCCCCAAAATACCGCATTTCCTGCCCTTATCGACTACGTCCAAATGCAGTATGTGCTTTTCATAGTTTTTTGTTCTTGTTACCCTATCTTGAATAGATATCACGAAATCTTCTGTTTCTGGGTACAAGAGTCCATCGGTCAGCTACTTCAGAGACAATTGTTCGTCAATTACGATTATACGAGACGATTATTATTATTATTTAATGCATATCAAATTTCCCTTGTACCCAACTATTTTCTGTTCTATTAAAAAAATCTCTCGGCAGAATTAAAAAAAAAATGGGAAAGTAAAGAGCAATGTTGAGTAATGAATTGTGGAATGAGCAATGAATTGTGGAATGAGCAATGAAATAAATTAAAAACAGTAGCACTTTTGTGAAACCGTTTTGTGAACGAGATAAAACAATTTAAAAAATTAGTAATTTTACAATTTCAACGCGTTATTTTTCTAGATAACAGTTAACAGTAGTCTGACAACACTGTGCATCTCGAGTAATGTGGAGTAAAGAGAGATTAAGTTAATTAAGAGATTAGAGTAAAGAGGAATTAATATTAATACGAACTTACTGAGAACAGCTTTAAAATTTACATCAGAAAGCTGTGATTTTGTATCTCCTTCATGTACTTCTTCTATCATAACTTGAGTAACACAAGAACAATTTTTACATCTAACTCACAGTTTGGAATTGAGGCGAAAAATTTTTTCTCTTCCTAAACTTTCAAAGCATAAAACTTAATTTTTTTTCCAAGTTCTAATAACTCTATGATACGCCTTCCTTCTCCGAGGTTAGAATTGCCACCTTCACTTTTTTCTACTGATTTAGCTTTTTTATTTTGCTTTCTGCATGGCAGAAATATAATTTATTATTATTAGGTGCGTATAGACCCGGTTGGATCACGCAAATCATTCTGACTCATTTTCGAGTATTCCTTCTGATCCTCCACACCTCTCTCATCGTTTCTCCGTAGATTTTCTTTCTCTCCTCCGTCCACCTTGTCCCCGATCTCCACGAAACTTCGCTCTCTGATGCAACGTTCCACATATGTATTTTGTTTCTATACGTTATTCTATCCCTAATCTCTGTCGGGCCCATTTGTGTCTTTCCCAGTTCAGCTCTGACTTGTGCGATCCCTGGTACTGTTGACTTGACTCCTTGTATAAATTTCAACTTTCTTTTTCTTATTTCCGCTGCTACGTTCGACATTCTCTCTGTGGTCTTTCTAGAATGTAGTCTGTCAATTTTGGGCCGATTTTCCTCATAATTTAATAACATAATTTAATTTCTTAGAGAATTTTTTTCTTTCTTTCCGTCTTGAACAATCACAGCAAAAAGTACAATCAGTGCAAAATGAAATAGTGTCAATAAATTTATTATCTATTTAATAATTATACTTAAAGATTCATACAGCTTTTTCAATTTACTTAAACATTCACAAGACTGACGCTGCTACTGAAGAAGTACGCATGCGCCAGCAACCAACAGCTTGTTTAGCCTGAAGCTGTCTCTTTCTAATGCACTGCCTCTCGCTTCTTAAGCAAATCCGTATAACCGTAGTCTTCGTTCGCGTTAGAGTTGTTTTTTGTTCGAAATTTTACTTGAAACTTGGAAAAACCGCTACTGAAACTTATGATTTATTGACAAGAGTGTATGGCAATGAATGTTTATCGCGTGCACGTGTTTTTTTCGGTGGTTTAAGCGTTTTCCAGATGGCCGAGAAGACTTTGAAAATGATGTACGACCGGATCGATTTCCCAGGTCAAAAACGAATGACAATATCGAAAAAATGGGTAATCTAGTTCGATCTGACCGTCGGTTAAGTATTCGTACAATTGCTGAAACTGTAGGAATTGACAAAGAATACGTACGGTAAATTTTACATTACAATTTTAACATGCAGAAAGCGTATACCAAAATTCTCACGTTTGAACAACACAGGAACAACAACAGGAAGGAACAACAGGAAGCTCGCAAAAATGTTTGTACTGAGACTTTGAATGCCATTGAAAATTATCCCAACTTATTGGAAATGATAATAATATGTGACGAATCGTAGTTTTTTTACTTGTAATTCTGAAACGAAGCTCTTTCGTGCTCTTCCATGCATTGGAAGAGCCCAAATTCACCCAAAAATCCGTTCAATAACATTAAATTATAACCATTTTTTCTAGACCTTTCTCACAATTCTCAAGCTAATAAAGAAGTCTCGATAGACAAGATGTACTAGAAAGCAAAAAAAGCGCAGCTCTCAGTATCCATATTAGTATCCATATACTGAAGTTGGCATGTCCTGTTATCCGACGACATGGAGGTCGAAATGTAACGACGCTTATTTCGGTTTATATTTGAATGGATGGCCTTCATTTGCGTACCGCATTTCAACAAAAGTATAAAAATCCGACAAGGAATTGCCTCTCAGTCACGTAAGTTTGAGACTGGTTAAAGCCAGGTGCCTTCTCAGAGATCTTCTACGTTTGGCACTCACCAATCGGTAGCCATTATTTTATCATACTCATGATTTCAAAAATAATTAGGTATAGAAATAAACCTATTATCCATTATTCCTATAATATACATAAAAAAAAACCAGTAGAAGTATCTATAAAACACTTTTTTACCAAAACTTTTACATCTTCTCTCATCTTATACTCAATTATCGCCCCCAGCTCCTTTATCAATCCTCAAATACTCCCCTACTATATTCAAATTACTCTAAACTCAGCTATTCTATTAAAAATAGGAGCTGCACCATTTCACTTCTGATTATAACTTATGGTTAAGCACAAAAACTCCTCTAAACTTCTGTTTAAGCACAAAACCAAGGGTTGATGGCCCTTGGTTGATGACAGTGGTTCGGAATCCTCGTTACCGTATAGGTCCAGTCCAAAACCTTAACTGTGGAAATGCTACGTAGATGATATCTTTATAATATGGACTCACGGAAACGAACTTCTAAACAACGTCCTAACCCAGTTAAACGAAATCCACCCCAGAATACAGTTCACTCTGGAAGTCGAACAGAATAGAGAACTGCCATTTTTGGATCTCCTCATCACAACGAAACTTTCTGGAACCCTCGAATACACAGTGTATAGAAAACCAACTCACACCGATCGATACATCAACGCTAAATCCCATCCATCCCAAATTCAAGCAGCAGCAAATACCTTGATTTCCAGATCCTTCCACCTGACACTACCAAGAACCCGAAGAACCACCAAAAATTTCGATAGCCCTTAGACAAAATGGATATTCAGAAAATTGTATCAGGAAGGCCATGCAGCGTCGGAAAATCCAAATACGAAGAACAATAGAGGATCATGAACCAAATGTACTAAAGGTCCCGCCACCATAGGTAAAAGGAATCACAAATAGGATAAGCAGACTTCTAAGGAAACATAAGATTAGAATAGCCTACAAGCCGCACAAAATTGTCGCAAACATCCTAAAAAAAAACCCAAGGACAAAGTTAAACTGGACTGGAAATCATGGGGTATATAGTATGTCTTGTTCCGACTGCAACAGAACATACATAGGATAAAGAAACAGACGAATATCGGCCAGAATACAAGAACATAAAAACAACGTAAAAAAACAAACCACTTCTGCTCTGTTCCAGCACCATCTATAAACAGGACATAAAATCAGTTTTGAAAGAGCCAAAGAAATAGCGAACATTGAAAACTACAAGGTCCGGTAAATACGCGAAACGACGCTCGCAACATTCCAAAAGTATTGAAATCCCTTCTGAGAGAAAGAAGAAACGCGGCAACGTGGCGACGAGGTAGAAAAACCAACAAACGGACTCCCGACAGCGTTCCGAGCGCCGCAAACAGTCCCGAACTACCCCGATATAATCTGCGCAGTCGCCGGCTGGCTATAAAAACCAAAGCCAGAGCCAAAAAAGCTCGAATGAGCAAATCAAAATTCAAAGCAATGATTATTGTTGTTTTCGGTATTCATGGGATTGTGAACCTTCACTGGGTTCCTGAAGGTTAAACTATTAATCAGCACTACTACCTTTACGTTCTTGCTGAACTCCGTGAAAGAATAAGGAAAAAACAACCCGAATTGTGGAAGGACAAGTCATGGATTCTCCACCAAGACAATGCGCCGGCTCATTCCTTATTGTCTGTCAAGTGGTTTCTAGCCAAGTACAGCGTCCCATTGTTAGACCATCCGCCTTATTCACCGGATCTTGCGCCATGCGACTTATATATGTTTCCTAAGGTGAAATCTACATTAAAAAGAACAAGATTTGAGTTCGTTGAAGCTGTGAAAAAGAAATCGGCACGTGTTTTAAAGCAGCTGACATAAGAAGACATCTAGCACTGTTTCGAACAATGGAAGATTCGCATGGACCATTGTAGGGATAGAGGAGGGATGTATATTGAAGGTGATAATAAGTAAATATGTATTAAATCAAAATAAAATCATTATTTAATAGTCCCACCTCGAATATTATTGCAAAAAAAAGTTCATCAATGCGATGTTTTTTTCCATGAAATAATAATTTATTTTTATTCTATCAGAAACAAAACTTTTTCGCAGTGAAAATTTCATTATCTTAATCCAAGATATTTATTATTAATATTTAGCAGTTTATTTTCTTGTCCAAAAAATGTATTATTTAAAATGTAAATTAATAATTGTTTTAAACCAAAATGTCAGTTTGTTGAAATTAGAAACTAAATGTTATTAAGCTAAGGATTAATTTTTCAACCAAGAGATTTGTTTCGCCCACCTAGAAAATTTTTGTCTTAGATGATAAGCCGTACTTCTTGGTTAGAAAAATATGTTTACTTCAACCAAAAAGATTTATTATTTTGTTCAATACATTTAATAATTTTGTTTTAAAATGATTTTCCTGAGCCTATTAAACCGTTATATTTTTGTTCAAGAAAACAATTAGGAAAATTATATTTTTCTTGAACATCGTGAATGAAATATAAATCTATAACAGCGTAATTTCTAACATTTATCAGTACACATTTAAATTAATTATAAAACAAAGGAGAAACAATCCTGACCTTTTCATTTTATTTATAAACCGGCTTAAGAAAAAAATATCCGAACAAGTGCCGATTAAATGGCAGTAATAAAATATGTATCACAAAAAAAAAAAGTTCACGAATAAACGTGCCTTCCAGTAAGAATTGTGAATCGACCAGAAACTAAATACGTTTATTCAGAATAATGAAGGATCCATCTCTCTATTTTAAAAATAATTTTTTTACCGAAAATAGTGTGCAGTAACGCTATTAAATGAGAATGCGTTTAATGCAGAATAAACTTCTTTCTTTCTGGATATTTGCGAATTATTTTTGTCTAAATTGTACATTGTCTGAATGTGCACCAATCGGGTTTCCTATTCTGGTGTTTTATTCATATGAATCATATTTGTTTAAATCATAATTTTAATCTCTCTCTTTTAATATACACGAGGGTTGCTATTTTTGTATCCGAAATTATTATCCGACGCATTGTCGACCGAGTACGTACTCAGAACGTTTTGTTAGATGAACGCTATTTGTGCTGTTTATTGACTTGAAAATTTCATCTCAGCCAAAAAAAGGAATCAACTCGTGAGAATTTTTCTGCAATGATTTATTACGACTTTCGACGTGGATTATCTCAACAACAGTACATCCATTTTTGGCGATGAGACACCATCTAAACCCACTGTATATCACTGGTTTAGTGAATCCAATCGTGACCGTCTTTCACTCATGGAGGAATTTAAAGAAGGTCGTCCAAAATGGCTTGTTTTGCCAGAAAATATCGATACTGTGAGCGAACTGATAAAGCACAATCGCCATGTGATATACCATAAGATTGAGGCATCTCTTGGTATTCGCATGACAAGAATACACAAGAGTTTACATGAACATTTAGCTGTGAAAAAGATCTGTGCTCATTGGATTCCATATAATTTGACAATGAAAATTGAAAATCTTGAAGGAGCCAATCAGTTATTGTCATGGATAATGCACCGTATCTTAGTACACTGATGGATAAACCTCCGACTAGTGAACAACAAAAGTGAACTGCTGCAAATCGTTATTCGGTGACCAATAATTAAAGGGACAGGTTTGAGCTAGACAAGTTACATGAATCAAATTTTCATAAAATCTTTTTAAATTCTTTCCTGCCTTTATCATATACGGCGCAGCATCGGACAACAGGACAAGAATTTTATCTGTAGGAACTGAGTTCGGCAAAAAGAAATGTGTTAAGGTTTCTTGAATAAAACGTGTAACTGTAAGATTGCCACTTCTTTTACGGCTATAAGGTAAGCTTTTCCAGGTTCTTCTTCTGTGAGTTTTCCGATCATTAAATTAACTATGAAACGACTACACGAATCAGTTGTTTCGTCGACAACAATATACATATAGTTACCTCCAATTTCTTTTTTTATTTCATCTATCATGGTACCAAATACCTTTCCAACGACCTTTTTGTTCTTAATGTTGATTCATCTGGAGCATTAAATTTTGTATATTTTTGCAGAAAGGCCTTAACTTGCGGGTTGGTTAACTTGTTTAAAGGAATATTAGCAGCCAAGAACGTTTTACATAGATCTACGTTAAATTCTGACTGGTCATGGTTTCCGTTTTTAAAAATCTCAAATGACTGCTTCAGCGTTGACTGTATGGGCCCAGACTTCTTCATGTTTCTAACCTTAGCTACGCGAGACGGCGTCTTAATATGTTGGTCTATTTGAAATTTCTTTGAGCAGGAAACAATTTTTGAACAAGATTTGCAAAAAAACCTGGTCGCCGTCCAAAGCAAATTCTGGGTAAGGCTTAATCCAAGAAGTACATAGTATTTTCGACATAATCACTGCTTTCACTTTCACTTTGTTTGCACTTACTAACTGCACAATAATAACTGCGACTACAACAAACGACAACCTGAATAATACTGACAAACAGCAAAGTTTACAGAATAAATATAAGTTAAGTCACTAGGCGTCGGTACTTCGAGCAACGAATTTAGACTGGCACCAGCCTGTAAACTTTGCAAACAGTAACAAATATGAGAAAATAAATAAAAATAGAAGTTTTTGTACTTATTTTATTTTATTGCCCCATTAGGGAAAACCCAATCTGCAGACCGGGACCATCCAGACACGGCGCCGTGCGACCATAAAACGTAAGAAAAGAATACAGAAATCCCAAAACATGCTTAGATATGCAATAGTTCCTAAAATATGCATTTTTCCTTTAAAATCACAAAATATGCAGAATTTGTATATATATGTAAAATGCATAAAATCCGGTCTTTATATCTGAGAATAAATAACCTAAGAGAGCTTAAATAACAATTAAAAGCAAGTATATTTTCAAATCGATCGCAAACCAACAAAAGCGGTAACAGATATAGGTTAAACCTATAGAACAATGACTAAAGATCGATAAATTGTTTTATTTGCTCGAAACTCCGATTCTTTCGGAACGTCTGTTCAGAAACAGGGCGAAAGAAAATTTCGGGTTTAAGTAATCGCACCGAGCCGAAGCGATTGGGGTACATTGTGTGAGGTCATATATTGCGGTGAGGTCGTTGTTTTCGGGAATTGTCGGCGTGTCATCGGTACTAGGTTTAAAAATGTATTTTCAATTTGATATAACTTTTTAATTATAAGAAAAAAAAAATATTTTTTTTATAAAACTTATATATAATCTTTCCATTTATGACAAAAAAAAAATTGTTCAAAAGCCCAATTGGGGTTTTGTCTGCAATTGTCCGAGTTATGTTGGCTTTCAAGGCGTCAATAGCTGCTGTACATGGCTCGGTTTCACTACTATGTGCTCCATTAAGGTCTCTGAAGTTAAAAGTTCAAATATGATTTTTCAGACATTTGACGTGCCATGATAATTATCATGATGACATTAGCTGTGGTGATTTGACAGCAACCCCTAGCTGGGGTCTTGATGAAATGTGAGGTTTGGTTGAGTGTGGTTGACCACTTCTTTCTTACTGGTTTTCTTTATTACCCTATTCTATATTTAGTACTTGACATATTGAAACAAACTGATTTGTTTAGATTAGTTTAGCTACATTAGTAAAGCTAAATTTGTTAAAAAAAAACACCACCATTGAAAACATTCTAGCGCGCCTTCACAATCAGGCACATAATTTATTGCATGACTATGTATAATGATTTATTCAAGTCTACTAAGCATAATCTATGTATTCCTTCTTATGAAGCCCTTATAATTTTTCTGTGAACATAGTCAATAATAAATATCTATAAAACAATCGAACCTTGCCAATATTTTTGCAAAGGCTCCTTATTGTTCGTTCCATCAATATAAAAAAAAAAAACGAAATCTTAATTTTCAAAGAAACGTCATTAATTTCCTTCCAGGAAATAATTTACGAGAAAAAATGCCCCTGTGTCACAATCTCATTTTTAATTATTTTGCTTAGGTATTAACTAATTACGTTCTTTCGAATTTAGTTAATTATTTCGGCCTGGGTCTTCTTCTTTTTTCTTCTTCCTCCACTTTTTTTTTAATTACACAGAAAGCTTTATACGTTTTGCTTTTAATACAGTTTAATTATGAAAATCAAAATATAATGGATGGAGCTGGAGGATCGGAGATATTTAATTATTGAAAGGTTGCTGGTATTCCAAGATAATTATTATATTATTTTATTTTTTAGCTGTGTTTATTTGCCTCACTTATTGGTTCTTGTTTTTATCTTCATGCGAGACTGATTCGTAGTGATTACAGTTTGAAATGGAACGAACTGAAATATAAGTGATTTTGGAAGTGTTATTTTGATTTATTCAATAAAGGTTTAATGCATATTTTTCAGGGTAATTTTTTTTTAATTACTTTACTAATCATACAATATGTACGAATTTACCAGACTGAAGTCATTATCATCATCGTCCGATTTATTCATCCAGGAATCTCCACAGCATGTTCTATTATGTCTATAACTTTGGTCCTTTGTCGTATCAACATATTCATTTTGTGGTCTTGTAGAGTTATATTCAGCATTATTCATTCCATAGCTATCTATGTATTTGTCAGTTTATTAGGTTGGACTTAGTGAAGGTCCAAGTCTGTGCTCCATAAGTCAGCACAAGGTGTATGCATGAGTTGAATATTTTCGGTTTATGTTCAACTGAAACCGAATCAAATACTTACTACTTAGTCAGTCAGTTGTTGACCCAAATATATATATATATATATATATATATATATATATATATATATATATATATATATATATATATATATATATATATATATATATATATATATATTATATATATATATATATATATATATATATATATATATATATATATATATATATATATATATATATATATATATATATATATATATATATATATATATAAGCAAGCCAAATTCCGACACGGATATAGTATAATGGACCACTATCTGATAACCCAAAATATTGATAGAGAAGACTAATAAATATAATGCCCCCTCTATTGCGCATTTGTGGACTACGAAAAAGGTTTTAACATTTGAGTTCGGAGCAATAGAAGAGAGCGTTGTCAAATGCAGAATAGATCAAAGCTACAGAACTCTGATACAGAATACTAAAAGAAAATCTACAATAAGAGTACAAATGGATACACATACTCATTAGACACCCATTAAACTATAAAGATATTCAAAAAATCTTCGATGAACTCCACCACGTAGGGGTTCAGGCTTCAGAATGAACCTAATGAAAACAAAAGTCACGAACAACTCAGACGACAACAGGCATGTCGAGTATGTTGAGCTTTGCAAAATTACAAGAAAACGTATTCGAGAGGAAACGCGCCGACTCAACATGCAGCTAGTGCAAAAAACTCTGGAAGAAAACAGGGGAATTAACAAAGCTAAGCAGAAGTTAAGAAAGAAAAGGACACAAATGTTTTCCTTAATACGTGAGGATGGTACAATGTGCAGGGAACGTACGGAAATGTTAGAGGTTGTCCGAAGATTTTATTCAAAGTTATATGAGGACCAGAATCAAGCAAGAACAGCAATGCCCACTGAAGAACAAGTGCCAGATATCCCGGTGGAGGAAGTGACAAAGGCTATAGACTCGATGAAAAATGGCAAGGCTCCAGAAAGGATAGTATAACTGTGGAAATGTTAAAAGCTGGTGGTCGGACTTTACATAAAACACTAGCAAAATTATACGCAAAATGCCCCAAACAATGAGAAGTACCCAGCTTATGGAAAAATACAGAAGTGATTCTTTTACATAAGAAAGGAGCACGGGAAGATTTAAAGAACTACCGTCCAATAAGCCTCCTATCAGTGCTGTACAAAGTTTTCACCAAGATAATATCCAGAAGAAAGCTTAATAACTCACAACCAAGGGAGCAAGCAGGAGTCAGAAGTGGATTCAGGTTCTACAGCAGGTCATAGAAAGATACAATGAATATACTATGCCATTGTGCTTGGCTTTTATCGATTATGAAAAAGCATTTGATTCAGTCCCAAAGCAGGCCATAATGGATGCATTTGCTTAATCAAGGTGTAGAGAAAGCCTATGTAAATCTACTAGGATCGATATATGATGGAGCTACAGCGACAGACCCCCTTGACGATCTTGAGGTTGGAGAATAAATGTAGAGCGGGGCGTACGGCAGGGTGACGCAATATCGCTTCTTCTTTTCTCAGCCTGCCTTGAAGAAGTGTTCCGTAATCTGGATTGGGCACAGGATAGAATAAGCATTAATGGTGCATACTTAAATCATCCTAGATTCGCAGATGATATCGTTCTTCTTTCACAAGACTCAGAGGAGCTGCAAAGACACGTACAAGAGCTGTAAAGGGCGGGGGAATCATTTGGCTTGAAAATAAACCAGAAGAAGAGTCAGGTCATGTTCAATAGATTTACTGAGGACAAAAGGATTTTTCTTTTAGGGACGGATTTAGAAGTTGTAGATGACTATATCTATCTTGGGCAGAGGGTTTCAATGGACGGGGATACCGTCCGGGAGGTGGACGACGCGTGGCTGGCAGGCATTTGGCATATTTAATATACTGTTTAAGAGCAAACTACCACTTTGCCTAAAAAGAAAAGTCTTTGATCAGTGTGTCCTGCCCGTTATGACATATGGAAGTGAGACCTGGACACTCACATCACAGTCAGTTCAAAAACTTCGAGTAACACAGAGGGGAATGGAAAGATGTATGCTTGGCATAACTAGACGGGATAGAAAGACCTGCACATGGATCGGAGAATAAACGAAATTGAGTGACATCATTGGAAGAATAGAACAATTGAAATGGGAGTGGGCAGGCCACGCGACCACGAGAGTTGGAAGCGTACTGAGGAGGCCTTCATCCTGCAGTGGATTGATACGAGTTGATGATATATATATATATATATATATATATATATATATATATATATATATATATATATATATATATACATATATATATATATATATATATATATATATATATATATATATATATATATATATATATATATATATATATATATATATATATATATATATATATATATATATATATATATATATATATATATATATATATATATCATCAACTCGTATCAATCCACTGCAGGATGAAGGCCTCCTCAGTACGCTTCCAACTCTCGTGGTCGCGTGGCCTGCCCACTCCCATTTCAATTGTTCTATTCTTCCAATGATGTCACTCAATTTCGTTTATTCTCCGATCCATGTGCAGGTCTTTCTATCCCGTCTAGTTATGCCAAGCATACATCTTTCCATTCCCCTCTGTGTTACTCGAAGTTTTTGAACTGACTGTGATGTGAGTGTCCAGGTCTCACTTCCATATGTCATAACGGGCAGGACACACTGATCAAAGACTTTTCTTTTTAGGCAAAGTGGTAGTTTGCTCTTAAACAGTATATTGAATCTGCCAAATGCCTGCCAGCCACGCGTCGTCCACCTCCCGGACGGTATCCCCCTCCATTGAAACCCTCTGCCCAAGATAGATATAGTCATCCACAACTTCCAAATCCGTCTCTAAAAGAAAAATCCTTTTGTCCTCAGTAAATCTATTGAACATGACCTGACTCTTCTTCTGGTTTATTTTCAAGCCAAATGGTTCCCCCGCCCTTTACAGCTCTTGTACGTATCTTTGCAGCTCCTCTGAGTCTTGTGAAAGAAGAACGATATCATCTGCGAATCTAGGATGATTTAAGTATGCACCATTAATGCTTATTCTATCCTGTGCCCAATCCAGATTACGGAACACTTCTTCAAGGCGGGCTGAGAAAAGAAGAAGCGATATTGCGTCATCCTGCCGTACGCCCCGCTCTACATTTATTCTCCAACCTCAAGATTGTCAAGGGGGTCTGTCGCTGTAGCTCCATCATATATCGATCCTAGTAGATTTACATAGGCTTTCTCTACACCTTGATTAAGCAAATGCATCCATTATGGCCTGCTTTGGGACTGAATCAAATGCTTTTTCATAATCGATAAAAGCCAAGCACAATGGCATAGTATATTCATTGTATCTTTCTATGACCTGCTGTAGAACCTGAATCCACTTCTGACTCCTGCTTGCTCCCTTGGTTGTGAGTTATTAAGCTTTCTTCTGGATATTATCTTGGTGAAAACTTTGTACAGCACTGATAGGAGGCTTATTGGACGGTAGTTCTTTAAATCTTCCCGTGCTCCTTTCTTATGTAAAAAAATCACTTCTGTATTTTTCCATAAGCTGGGTACTTCTCATTGTTTGGGGCATTTTGCGTATAATTTTGCTAGTGTTTTATGTAAAGTCCGACCACCAGCTTTTAACATTTCCACAGTTATACTATCCTTTCTGGAGCCTTGCCATTTTTCATCGAGCCTATAGCCTTTGTCACTTCCTCCACCGGGATATCTGGCACTTGTTCTTCAGTGGGCATTGCTGTTCTTGCTTGATTCTGGTCCTCATATAACTTTGAATAAAATCTTCGGACAACCTCTAACATTTCCGTACGTTCCCTGCACATTGTACCATCCTCACGTATTAAGGAAAACATTTGTTTCCTTTTCTTTCTTAACTTCTGCTTAGCTTTGTTAATTCCCCTATTTTCTTCCAGAGTTTTTTGTTGAGTCGGCGCGTTTCCTCTCGAATACGTTTTCTTGTAATTTTGCAAAGCTCAACATACTCGACATGCCTGTTGTCGTCTGAGTTGTTCGTGACTTTTGTTTTCATTAGGTTCATTCTGAAGCCTTTGTGGGTTGATACGTGGTGGAGTTCATCGAAGATTTTTTGAATATCTTTATAGTTTAATGGGTGTCTAATGAGTATGTGTATCCATTTGTACTCTTATTGTAGATTTTCTTTTAGTATTCTATATCAGAGTTCTGTAGCGTTGATCTATTCTGCATTTGACAAGGCTCTCTTCTATTGCTCCGAACTCAATACTGTCAAAACTTTTTCGTAGTCCACAAATGCGCAATAGAGGGGGCATTATATTTATTAGTCTTCTCTATCAATATTTTGGGTTATCAGATAGTGGTCCATTATACTATATCCGTGTCGGAATTTGGCTTGCTTACTTGGCTTGAATATGTTCCTTCGACTCCTACGCGAAACACAGAGCTTTCATAAACACGCGCCATCTGGTTCTATTCTGCACCAGAACCTTGACTTCCTGTCAGGTCATCTTCACTTTTTTCATGCAGGTTCATGCTATGCAGTTGTTTTGTTTTCTGAGTTTGTGTCTAATCCATTCATTTTTTATGTCTTCGGTTTGGCTCTTGTTCGGCCAGAATATGCAGAGTATTTCTCTTAAACATTTATTTATAAAGATCTGAATTTGTTTTCATATTGTCTTTGTCATTGTCTCCGTTTCACAGTCGTAGAACAAGGCCGCCGTTATATATACGGAGTTTTGTTTGCGTTGAGTATTGTGTTGATCTCCATACAGGTGCCAGAGCTCCAAAAGTTCATTGAGCTTTTCGAATTCTGTTTTCGACATCATGATCTACACTTCGTTTTTTTTTATGAGAATACTGACTAAGTATATGGAACTCTTGAAAGGATGAAAAGACTGAAATTTCTGGTATTGATTATCTCTCTGGGCAAGTCTGTGTAGCCTATGAAGCACATCGTTGTATTGATGCGACATAAAGCATATGTTATAAGTGTGTTCAAGGTGCGTTAAACAAGAATCGAGGGCCCCCTGGATCCCGGATTAACTCGTTGATATTTTTAACGTCATAATCTAGCAAAACACCGAAGAAAAAAACGAGACAAGACACACCCCTGCCTCACACCAGTAAACATTTTAAATTCCTCGCTTCTATATCCACCATAGGCTACAGCACTGTGCATTCGTATACATTTCCCAAATAAAGCATATCATTTTTTCGGCTATTTCTAATAGAATCATATTCATCCTTGGTATAGCTGTTTTATGTTCATTGAGTCTAGTATAGTACCCATGATCTCATCAATAAATTCCCGGCCGAGGTGGTCTGGTGGTCCGGTGTCCAACGTAGCGGTGAACATAAAAAAAAGAAGGTTGAAATTCTATGGACATATCAGTAGACTCCCACCGACAAGACACACCAACAGAATTCTTACGTACATACAAGGAGTCATGTCACCAGTACCATGGATCGCACAAGTCAGAGCTGATGTGGGAAAGGCACAAATGGGTCCGACGGAGCTTGAGGATAGAAGAACGTACAGACACAAAATACATATGTGGAACGTTGCATCAGAGAGCGAAGTTCGGAGGAGATCAGGAACAAAGTGGACGGAGGAGAGATAGAGAATCCACTCACGGAGAAAGGATGAGAGAGGTATGGAGGATCAGAAAGAACACTCGAAAATGAGTCAGGATGCTTTGCGTGATCGAACCGGGTGTATACGAACCTAATAATAATAATAACAATATATATATATATATATATATATATATATATATATATATATATATATATATATATATATATATATATATATATATATATATATATATATATCCTTGGCGTAGTAAAAGGGCTTCCGTAAGTCAATGACGCTTTAAGCTATACTGTCTGTGGCGTATGCTCCTGAAAGGGAAACCCATGGCGGACAGCTCAAAGTAGAGACTTCAGGCTAACTTGATCCAAAATCTGCCAACCCACATTGGACCAGCGTGGCAGAATAAGGCCCAAAACTCACTTGGCCTCATAAGTGAAATTGACTACATCATGTCAAATGATAAAACAATATTTTGTAATTGTACTGTCCTTAACAGTTTAAATGTTGGAAGTGACCATAGAATAGTACGAGCAAAGGTTAAGATAAACTGTCGAAAGGAACGTACACGAATGGTAAGATCGAAGAAAGACAAAGTGAATTCTGAGAAGCTGTTGCAGAGGGGCAACGATTTTGAGATTGCTTTATCAAACCGCTCTGCTGTGTTGCAAGACCCAGAAGAGATGGAAATCACAGATCAGTATGAAAAAATCATCGAAAATGTGGTTGAAACGGCTGCTGCAATAACACCAGCAAAAAAAAGTTTCAAACAGTTAAAAATCTCCAATGAGATCATCGATTTAATGAAGAAACGGAGGACAATGAAGAATGCAGACAGTCCCTTTGACAGGGTCGAGTACGTTGAGCTTTGCAAAACTATATGAAAACATATTCGAGACGAAACGCGTCGGTTCAACATGCAGCTAGTGCAAAAATCACTAGAAGAAAACAAAGGAATAAACAAAGCCAAACATAAGCTGATAAATAAAAGGATACAAATGTTTGCCTTAATGAGTGAGGATGGCACAGTGTGTAGGGGCGTACAGAAATGTTAGAGATTAATTTTATTCAAAGTTATTTAAAAATCAGAACCAGTTAAAGACAGCAATGCCCACGGAAAAGCAAATGCCAGATATCCTGTTGGAAGAAGTGACAAATGCCATAGAAGCGATGAAGAATGAAAATACTCCAGAAAAGGACAATGTAACGGTTGAAATGTTTTAAGGACGGTGGTCGAACTCTAAATAAATACTAGCAAAATTATACTCAAAAGTGTCTCAAAGATTAAAAAATACCCAGTCTATGGAAAAATCTAAAAATTTTAAAAACTACATCCCAATAAGCCTCCTATCAGTTATGTACAAAGTTTTCACCAAGATAATATCTAAAAGAATATTAAGAACATTGAATGACGCACAACCAAGAGAGCAGGCAGGATTCAGAAGTGGATGCAGTACAATGGACTATATCCAGGTTGTCCAAGAGACCATAGAAAGGCACAATGGATACACCATGCTACTGTGCTTGGCTTTTATTTACTATGAAAAGGCATTTGATTCAGTATCAACGTAGACCATAATGGATGACATTGTTTAACCAAGCGGTAGACAAAGCCTATGTGAACCTACTGAGATCCATGTATGAGGAAGCTACAGCTACAGTTCCCATGGATGACTTTGAAGTTAAAATCAACATAGAACGTGGTATACGGCAGGGTGACTCAATATCGCCTGTTCTTTCCTCAGCCTGCCTTGAATAGTTGTTTCGTAATCTGGATTGGGAACAGCAGGGGATAAAAAGCAATGGTGCATATCTAAGTCATCTTAGATTCGCGGATAACATCGTTCTTCTATCACAAGACCCAGATGAGCTACAAGAACACATACGAGAGCTGCAAAGGGTGGGAGAACCATTTGATTTGAACATATACCTAAAAAAGAGTCAGATTATGTTTAAGAAATTTGCTGTCAACAGAAGAATTTCTATTTTAGAAAGAGATTTAGAGGTTGTGGAACACTACATATATCTTGGGCAAAGGATTTCAATGGAGGATGATACCGCCCGGGAGGTGGTACGGCGAGTTAAGTGTGGTTGGCAGGCATTTGGCCGGCTCAATATAGTATTTAAGAGCAAACTCCTACTTTGTCTGTACTGAAAGGTTTTTAATCAGTGCATGCTGCCTGTTTTGACATATGGAAATGAAACATGGACACTCACATCACAGTCAGTTCAGAAGCTTTGGGTTGCACAGAGGGGAATGGAAAGGTTTATGCTTGGCATTACAAACCGGGACAGAAAGACCTGCATATGAATCAGAGAACAAACGAAGGTATGTGACATCATTGGAAAGGCGAAAGAATGGAAATGGAAGTAGGCAGGTCATATAGCGAGACGATGCGACGACAGATGGAACAAAGCAATTCTGGAATGGATACCGCTTGATAAGAAACGCCCGTGAAGAAGGCCGAAAACACGATGGACGGATGACATCATCAAGTATATTGGACCCGAATGGCAGAGGAAAACTCAGGATCGTGCGATTTGGAAAAATGCTAGGGAAGCCTTCATCCTGCAGTGGATCGACAATGACTAATTGATGATATACAGGGTATTAGGTAAACATGCGGCAAAAATTAAAGGGTTATTCTTTGACTTATTCTAAGAAAATTTTGTTGAATGATGATTTTTGAAAAACCCCTTTGTTTCGAAGATACAGGGTAAACAAAATTTACGACATTAACATTTTATTATAAAAAAGTACATGTAAAGTTACTCAATATACAATAAATGTTCGAAATGACTTCCCCCAGCCTTGATACAAGCATTCAATCTTCTCGTCATTGACTGCCGAACTCTTTCAAACATGCCAGGGTCGTTTCTAATCGAGTTACACCCAGCAATTGTCCGATTTCGCAAATCTTCAAAATTTTGCAATGGAGTGGCGTAAACTAATGACTTCAGATATCCCCAGAAGAAATAATCCAGGGGGTTTAAGTCCGGGGATCGAGCAGGCCATGCGTATGGCCCACTTCGACCAATTCAGCGATATCTGTTAAAAAATCACGAGCAACCAAACTGAAATGTGGTGGTGCACCATCGTGCATAAACCACATTTTATGCCTTGTTGCCAATAGTACATCTTCCAGAAACTCAGGCAGCGTTGCTTCCAAAAAGTCGCGGTCAGGGACATTACGGGCTGGAAATCGTTCACTGTACAATCGCCTAGCTTGTAATGCATTGCCATCAGCAAGTCCATACATGAAGTGCATGTCATCTCGGCGTTTGTGCATTACATTATGATAGAGGACTATATTATGATAGAGGACTATATTATGATAGAGGACTATATTATGATAGAGGACTATATTATGATAGAGGACTTCACTCACTATTTAAGACACGTCAAACAACCAAACGTCACTCAACCTATGTAAACAAATGCAACCGATAAAATCCACTTACTAGATAAAACAGTCGTTCCAAGTGATCGAGATCGAAAAAAAAAAATTAATACTTGATAAACTCATTGACGTACACCCTACTTTTATTTACATTAATGATTTCAACAAATATCGAATATGTTTGTCGCAAATTTTGTTCGCCCTGTATCTTCGAAACAAAGGGATTTATCAAAAATCATCACAGGACAAGGAATAACCCCATGCTTGTTGATAAATTCTAGTTTTATTAAAAAAAAAAAAAATATGAACACCTCACACAAAATATATGAACACTTAATATTAGAAAAATTATTCTTGGAACAACAATTTTAAAATATTACATAATAAAAATGCATCTAAACGAGCAAATCTCTTTTTAGCCTAGATATTATTAAAATAAAAAATGTTGGTATTCTGCTAAATTACCAGGTAGACTCCAATGATAAACCATTGAAAATTAATTAATATAATTTTCAATCGCCGTCAAGACCATCACGCCCCATGTTACGAGGGTCGCTATAAATATATATATATATATATATATATATATATATATATATATATATATATATATATATATATATATATATATATAATATATATATATATATATATATATATATATATATATATATATATATATAGATATATATATCTTTCTATCTCTATATATATTCTCTTCTTTCATTTCGGTGACCCAGACCAAATTTACCAATCACATCGCCGTCCGCTCCTTGTCCTATTTTTGAGTTGAAGTCACCCATTACAATGGTGACTTCTTTGTTTTTTGTATTCTGGAGTGCCTTCCTGAGGTGTTCATAGAAAAGCTCATTTTCTTCCTCTGTACTTTGAGTTGTTGGTGCGTATGCGGCTATTATGTTCAGATTGTATGGTACGGCTCTGATCTTCATTATTGCCACTCTGTCTGAGATGGGTAAATATCCTAGCAGTGTATTTGCTATTCGGTTATGCGTTATTATCGCTGTACCGTTTCGATGGTGTGTGCCATCTTCGCCCGCATAATATATATTATAGTTTCCCACTTGACATTGCCCTGTTCCTGGCCATCTTGCCTCAGTGCATGTCAGAATGTCTATATGTAGCCTTTCCATTTCCTGTATGCTATTGTGAGTTTTCCCTGCTTGATACATACTTTGCACATTCCAGGTTCCTATTCTAAGTTGTGTTCTGAATAAGTTAGTTGTTTCCCTGTTTATGTCTTTATTGGTAACTCTCAAAACCGTCCTCCCCGGAGATCCGATCGGAGGACTTCTTACTCCGGAACATTTCATCTTGAGATTAGCCATTCCATGGTAGATTTACTAGGGATATCCGTAGATCTTTACTGTAGCGGTTTCCCGTTGCCACTCCAGCCTCCTGCCGTTGACCAATTTCTGGTTCCTCCGCCTTTAAGGACGATTTCTCGCCCTAGGGGCAAGTGGGTGCCCCAGCTCTTGCTAGCTCTTCCTCTCTTAGCAAGAGTGAACTGTTTATACCGACAGTTACTCGGTCCCTACCTACGTTTGCCACCCTAAGATGTTTCCCGCTCTCCACCGCACGGAGGTTTAGGTTCGGATTTTTCTTTCATCGGGATTAAGACCTTTCGGCATTTCCTAATCCCTCCAGAGCTTTAGAGAGCATATATATATATATATATATATATATATATATATATATATATATATATATATATATATATATATATAAGGTATCCGGTATAAAAAATAAAAACAAATATTGATCATTGAAAATAGTTTTATTGTTTTTCAAAATATTCTACGCGATGATCGATACGCTTTTACCATGGATCCGGGTATCTGGATAAGTAAAAGGTGAACTCTGGGTTGGAAACAAATCGCTAATGATAGTGTTATCCAACTTTCGGTGGGATCTAGATTCTGATAGACCATAAGTCATCTTAGGATTTGTATTATTTAACTACAAAATACTCTTTAATTTCTAACTTAACAAGCGTAATGATGTCACGGACATTCATACCAACTTAAAGAATAAATGTTTGTATCGATAGGTAAAGCGTGATAAAATGTATAATAAAAGTTACCTTACTTTTTGATCATATTAGTATTTCAAATTGCACAATAAAATATTAATTATTAAATTAGTTTCATTTTGTTTACATTGTACAATGTAATAAGGGCATTATCGATGTCAAAACAGAAATAAATAATTTTTAATTCCCATTTGAATAGAAATAATTGTTGTCTATCGAAAATATATACAATTTCGTGCCTTATTAAAAATTGTAAAATAGCACGCGGATATTTCGAATAATATTTAAATGTTATTCTACGTATTTTAAATATTAATAGAGCTAATGAGGCAGGTATAAATTGAAACTATTCCCCCGTTTTAAACGTACATATTTGAAATTAAATTTTATTTGATATTATTGACTATTGTAGCAATTCAGTAATTAATAACATTTTTTTCTAAATCAGTATTTTATTAATTATAGAAAACTACATAAAGATTAATTCTGAACCTATTTTTTTAATATTTTAAATGCGTATGGTCATGCACCGACCTCGCGATTCCCAAAGGGAGGTCCGTTTTTTCTTTCTTAGACTGTCTCCTGAAATGTATCCTTACCATATAATTACTCTTAAAAAAAAATTATAACACAAAAAATTAAGAAATCTAACTGCGGTGTCCACAACTCCCCTACTTAACTAGGCATATAAAGAGACAGGTAAACATGCTTATAACATATCTCTTATCTGGCGTACAAAGAAAATTATAATAAATTATATAAAATCAACCTTAACCAACTTAAATAAAATCTAACTATACAGCATTAATAAACCATTAATCAGTGATGAATATTAATAAAAATAATTATTATAAGCTAATACATTTCATATTTGAAATTGTAGCTGTTCCTTTCTAAGGAACTCTTAAATCCGTTTAGTGTGGTGGATCAGTCCACATTTCTTCTTGTTTCCCTTCTCATAGTTGTTGGTGAGTTTTCGCCTCTTCGACTATTTTCCTCCATCCCCTCCTGTCTGCGATCCGTCCTCTCCATCCCTCTGCGTTTACTGTTTTTATATTTTCCTCCACCTGCTGTCTCCATCTGACCCTGGGTCTCCCTCTAGGTCTGCTCTGTGTTGGTTTCCATATTGTTATCTCTCTTATTGGCGTATCCCTGTCTCTTCTCATTACGTGTCCATACCATCTTATTCTTTGTGCTTTAATTGCGCTCACTATGTTTTCCCTTCCCAACAAGTTGTCGATTTCAAAGTTCATCAGATTTCTGTACTCGTTGTTTCCCACTTTCTTTGCACCCATTATGGTTCTCATTATCTTACGTTCAAAAATATTTAGTTTGTCTTCCTCTGTTGCTGTGAGTGTTACAGTTTCTGCGGCATATGTTACTATTGGTTTTATTATTGTTTTGTATATTCCTAATTTATTCCTTGTGCTCAATCTCCTGTCTTTCAGTAATTTCTTATTGCTATGGAATGCTCTATATCCTTGTATGTATCTTCTCTTCTATATCAAGTCCCTCATTCCTTCAATCTATTATGACCCCCACATATTTAAATGTTTTTACTTCTTCAAATTTATAGTTTCCGCACTCCAAATTTCTCAGTATTCTTTTATTTCTGCTGCAGTACATATACTTTGTTTTTTGCTCACTTATTTCCAGCCCTTTTTTCTTAGACTCGCGGTCAAGTATTTTTATTACGCGCTTTAGCTCTCTCTGCTCTCTAGCAATTATTGCAACATCATCCGCATATGCCACTATCTATACAAGATGTTTATTTAATGTTCCTATATTTTCAGTTCTCTGTATTATGCTATCCAATAATATTATGAATAATAGTGCCGATAACGCATCTCCCTGTCTAACCCCTTTTTTGATTTTTACGTTATTTGTCATTCCTGGTTCTGAATATATTCTTGCTTCAGGCTCGATTCATGTCAGCGTCGTTCTTATGTCAGCTCGATTCTTTTTAAGTCTTCCATGAATTGTTCTCTGTTGATTTTATCGAACGCCTGCTTAAAATCAACAAAAACTATATGTGCTACCATATTATGTTCATATATCTTCTCCGTGATTTGTTTTAGTCTCGATCTACTGTCGATCTTCCTTTTCTGAAGTCGTCTGAAGTCGATCTTCCTTTTCTGAAGCCGCATTGATAATTTCCTATACGTTTTTCTGTGTATATCTCCAGTCAATAAAAATAATAATAAAGTAATATGTGGCCTTGTCCTTTTGTGGTGCTGTTCGGCTATCCAGCCTCTGGAGCCAAGATTACTGAACAGTTCAGTGTTCAAAACGCTTGGATCCCAAGAAGTCTAAAGCCTACAATGACCGGGGTCCAAAAAGTTCGTAGTCCGGAATGCCAATGAACTAAGATGTCTATAGTCCAACTGGGTCTTAAAATGACCGTGTCTCAAGATGTCCGGCCTATAAGATGAGCAGGGTCCGAAACGACCGGGGTTTAAAATGACCAAGCTCTAAAGCGTCCGGGCTCTAAAATGACCGGGCTCTACAACAACCGGGCTCTAAAACGTGTAGGGCTTGACTGACTAATCAACATACCTCAAATGGAGGGGTTACTCAAGCAGGACTGTCAGCGGCGTCAAGTTCTAAATATCTGTATTGTCTAAATCGTTGTGGCATATTCATATACTTTTTTCTTTTTTTTTGGTTTTTCGCCACGATCTAAAACTCAAAAAATATAAGGAATATTTGTTCTTATGTAAATAAAAGAATCCACTGGGTAAAAAAAACAAAACGGAGACAAATTTCTCAGTGATTCTTTTTCTGTAATAAATTTCCCTAATAGATTAAAATTTCAAAAATACATTTTCCAAAATAAATACAAATTTTTTAACGTTAAAGTTTCGGGAGGTCTTCTCTTTCCGTTTTCAAAACAAATCTAAAAATAATTTCTATTAATTTCTATATAATACTCTAAAGAGAGTAAGTAAATATATTTTCTATGTGTCAATAATATTTACATTAACAATAATACTTTTTTTCTGACAGTAATATGTTTGCTATATGGCAACATATCATTGATGATCTAAATATTTCTTTACGATATATAAATTCTTAAGAGTCTACAATCAACTTTACTTTAGAGGTGGAGCGGGAGAATAAAATGCCCTTTTTTTTCCTTTATTTGGGTTTTTCGCCACTATCTAAAACTCAAAAAATATCAAAAATACCTGTTCTTATATAAAGAAAGAATCACTGGGTAAAAACAAGAAACCAAACGGAGACAAATTTCTCAGTGATTCTTTTTTGTAATAAATTTACCTATCGAACAAAATTTTAAAAATATAAAAATGTTTTAAAAATATGTACAAACTTTTAATGTCAACGTTTCGGAGGATCCTCTCCCTCCGTTTTCAAAACTAAACTAAAAAAATTAATTATATTAATCTGTAATATATAGTAACAGTAACGAGTAAAAGTAAATATATTTTTTTTGTGTATGTCAACGATACTTGCATTGATAACGATAGATTTTCATGACAGTGACATACTACCAAAAAATATATATAAGTAATGTTTACTGTGTGACCGTTTATTGTACTGATTGTGTATTCAAATATTTAAATGATTTTAATTGTATTCTTTAGAATCAGGAACCATATTGAATTTAAATCTACCGAAGGCTTAGCAATACAGTTATTTTTATTTAAATTAATTATAGCGGTTTCTTTTAATCTTCTGTATTTTGTTACCGATTCTTTTAATACCGTTTTGGTATTATTCCAATTGATTTTATGACCCGATTCCCATGCGTGTTGACAAATTCTACATTTTTTAAAATCGCCCTTTCTAAGAACGTTTTTATGCTCTTTTATGTAAGCTCTTTTATGCTCTAAGAGTATTTTTGTTTTAAATGTCGTTCTTATGTTGTATTTATTTCCTACTCTTTTAATTGTGTCAGAAATAACGCGGATATAAGGAATTGTGAGGTTAATTATTAAAGGGTTACTATTATTGTCATTAATACTTGTCTGTTTTGTCTAATATCAACAGATGGCTCTAAATCTAACTCCGGAGTGGGATCCGCATTCGTATATTACTCACAAGGCTCCTTTACTCCCACTTTGGTCTCCCACTATCGATTAAGCTCCCAATCCAGTATTTTAACTGCAGAAAACCTAGCCATGGAAAAATCTCTTTCATTCATATATACTCAACCTCCTTCCAAGTGGGTAGTCTGCTCGGACTCCGCTAACTCACTAAGATCATTAGAAAAAGGGTCAAACAAACATCCAATCGCATCGCTTTGCTTGAAGATATTCTGGCCCTTGGCTCCTCTCTCCGATTTGTATGGCTTCCTGGCCATTGAGGTATTACGGGAAATGAAAGAGCGGACACTGAGGCTAAAATAGCCTCCACTATAGGATCCCCTTGTCCCACTATAGTATCTTCTGATCTCAACTCATTCACCAAATATCTTATTAGAAAAGAGATACAAAATAGTTGGAACTCTTTGGAAGGTTGTAATAAATAAAAAGAAATTAAAACAGACTTTTATACCAACAATTTTCCGTCATTCCCTTCCAGAAGAATATCCACAATTTGGTTCAGATTAAGATCGGGACACAGTGCTATTACTCATCAATATCTTTTGAGGTCTGAACCTCCTCCCATCTGCTCTCAGTGCGGTGACCCCCAGTCTGTCCGGCACGTCCTAACGGAATGTCGCGCCTTCACTAACATCAGGACACGTTACAACCTCTCAAACGATTTGAACTCACTCCTTCGGTTAGACAACCTCGATTTGCTTCTCTCATACCTGAGAGATATATCCATCATAGACTTGATATAGTCCATCCCTTTCCAACAATAGCATTATTTTCTCTCTCTTCTCCTTGCTTTCAATTTTGAGTCCTCCAATCAGTCTACTCTATTCTCACAAGCTTGAGTAACATTCCCCAACACTAACTGTATCGCCTAAATCTCCACTTTAAGAACTAACAGCCTTCTTCAACAATATAATATGGTCGCTAAATGGTCACTGTTACCGATGCGACCTCCATTAAATCTTACTTACGACTTACTTACTCTAATATCAACATTTTTAACGGATTTATCTATAACATTTTTTGGGTAATTGTTTTTAATTAAAATGCCTTTTATGTGATTTGTTTCTTTTTGTAGTGTATCACTGTCGGTACAAACAAGTTTTGCTCTGTCATATAATCTTTTAATTACTCGTATTTTGACCGATTTTGAGTAATTTGAAAAGAAATTGAGCAAATTGGGCAATTTATTCTCCTTCTTCATCTCTAAAGTAAAATTAATTGTAGGCTCTCGAAAATGTAAAAAATATTTAGATCGTCAATGCTATGTTGCCATATAGCAAAAATATCATCAACATATCTAAACCATATTAATGGCATAGATATGTTAATGATATTTTTGCTATATGGCAACATAGCATTGACGATCTATGTATTTTTTACAAGATATACATTCTCGAGAGCATGAGACGCATGAGAATCGGATCATAAAATCTATTGGAATAATTCCAAAACGGTATTAAAAGAATCGCTAACAAAATACAGAAGAGTAAAAGAGACCGCTATAATTAATTTAAATAAAAATAACTGTATTGCTATGCCTTCGGTAGATTTAAATTCAATATGGTTCCCGATTCTAAAGAATACAATTCATAAAAACATTTAAATATTTGAATACACAATCAATACAATAAACAATCATACAGTAAATATTACTTATATATATTTTTTGGTAGTATGTCACTGTCATGAAAATCTGTTGTTGTCAATGTAAGTATCGTTGACATGCACAAAAAATATATTTACTTTCACTCGTTACTTTATATATTACAAATTAATATAATTTATTTTTTAGTTTAGTTTTGAAAATGGAGGGGAGATGACCCTCCGAAACGTTAACGTTAAAAGTTTGTAAAATTTTTTATAACGTTTTTATATGTTTAAAATTTTGTCCGTTAGGCAAATTTATTACAAAAAAGAATCACTGAGAAATTTGTCTCCGTTTGGTTTTTATTTTTACCCAGTGATTCTTTCATTACATAAGAACAGATATTTTTGATATTTTTTGAGTTTTAGATAGTGGCGAAAAACCCAAATAAAGGAAAAAAAAAATATGAACACGACACAATCATTCAGACATTAAATAAACTACCATTCCTCTACACATTAATAATAAAACAGAACTACACATTAAAAACTACAGTTCACAGAAAACCTACAAATACAGATAGGTACCTTAATTTTTTTTTCAATCACTCGAAATTAGTCAAAATAGGAGCGATTAAAAGTTTATATGGCAAAGCAAAACTGGTTTGTATCGACAGTGATACACTGCAAAAAGAAACAAATCACATTAAAGACCCACCACCGATATTTGTAATAAAAAAACTTACGTGTTACAGTAATTAGCTTATCATTTTCATATTTAGGACTTCAAAGTACTTCATATACATCTATTTTCATCAATGTTACTTCAAAAACGTTTAAATTGGTTGACATCATCATCTTTTTGACATCCTTGACCTTGCCAAATGTTATAGTTATGCAAGATAAAAATATGCAAGATAAACTTTAAAACTCAAAGATGTTTTCTTAACACAATATTGGAACTTGTTTTGTTGTTTTATTTTATTTGAGTCACGTCAACGCTCCAGGCGTTATTTAGTGACTGTTCGCTGTTGCATAGCAGAAGCTTGTCGAGGAGAAAATCACATGAGGAGATTGTGATGACACATAATTGTATATAGGACGAAGAACTACAAGAGTGACTAGACTAATAATTGTTGGAGGGATCATGAGTCACGTCACGACGATTACATTTTATGGAAGTATCCAGATTCTTTTAGGAATTCGAGGAGATTTCCCACGTCGTGATGGGAGAATAATAACTCAATGGAGCGGGATAATCCTAACCTTAAACGCATGGGGGATAGGACAGGGCAAGAGGATAGAATATGGACAACTGTAAGGGAAGATCCACAGAGAGGGCAGGAAGGAGCCGGGCTCCCATCCATGAGGTATTGATGAGAGAAGAGACAGTGGCCGATCATAAGCCTATTAAGCTTAATTTGTGATTGTCTGGAAAGAGAAAAATTGTGTTCAGAGGGGAAGTCCTTTGTTGGGAAGCTGGGAAGTTGTTATCATCTATGAGATCCCACTCGAGCTGGATGATTTTAGAGATTTTGTCAGATATTATAGGATAATAATCTCTGGAAGAAGGGACTACGGAAATGGGAGATCCAGAAATTGTGGCGGCTTTTGCTAATTGATCTACTCTTTCGTTTCCCTCAATACCCATATGACCAGGAATCCATATTAGAACAATTTTGTAGGATAAAGAATGTAAGGAGAAAAGGAGATCCCAAATTCTGAGGATTAAGGGGTGAGAATAATTTGGATTGTTGATTAAATTAAGGGAGTTTAGGGGATACTGGAACTCTGGAGAATCTAATCAATAATATAATTTCCATAAATAGAAGAATATACAACAGCATAGAGAAAAGTTCTGGCTCTGAAAAAGGGATCCCCTAAAATACGATTAACTTATCGGAAATAATATACCAATGAGGCGAGTAGATCAAAATATATTTACATAAACGAAAATACATGTTACAAATCTAAAAAAACGGCATGTCAACGCGACTTATACCGTCGTAAAATTCTTGTTTCATGCCAAATATTTGTTCATATAGAAGCGAGCATCAAAACCGAATACGTACAAAGGGAAAAGTTGCCGGTTCAAATTGCCTTTGACTTTTCCAAAGCATCACACATAGAGGCACCCTCTCCACGTGAAAAGGCCACTCTTTTAGTCAAATATTCTAATAAAGGCCTTTACGTCGAATATGTTGGAATTGGGCACGAGTCGGCGGAGGGTGTTGACGAAAATATGCGCACCACGTTTTTTTTTTCCTCTTTTTGGTTTCGCATGCATGATGAAACGCCGGTATTTGACAGTTATTAGACTTCAGTAAATAAAGGCCCGAACGTTCTGTTGAATGCGTAGGTGTTTCGAGTAGTCAGAGTTTTAAAATTGATAACTGAAACAATTGTAAAAATATGCCGGGGAACAAAAAATGGACGACAGTTTATATTTGAAGCAATCCCAAAATATACCTACTATGTAACATAAACTGAACACAACTAACTCTATTTTTGCTTGTTTACCTTAATGTAATTCGTAAAAATGTGACCTCACCGCAATATGTGACCTCACACAATGTACCCCAATCGCTTCGGCTCGGTGCAATTCGGTTACTTAAACCCGAAATTTTCTTTCGCCCTGTTTCTGAACAGACGTTCCGAAAGAATCGGAGTTTCGGGCAAATAAAACAATTTATCGATCTTTAGTCATTGTTTTATAGGTTTAACCTATATCTTTTACTGCTTTTGTTGGTTTGCGATCGATTTGAAAATATACTTCCTTTTAATTGTTATTTAGGCTTTTGGTGCTGTTTTCGACGTTATTCTCATATATATGGAGATTCAAAGGTAAGATCAGAATGAAATCAAATTAGGGTTCCTTTTGTTTTTTGCATTCGTTTTTATAACTTTTATTTATATTATTTAATTCATGTAAGGATAACAAATTAACGTGCCAAATTTATAAGAAGGTATATTCCTGTGTGTCCGCAAATAATCTACATGTAGCAACACAAGCGAGGGTAGTAACAATAAAAAAGCCTTTCTGGATCGTCAATTTTGTAGGATAGGAATAATAATATTCAAGAATTAGACAAGAACAGACATGAACAAAATACTACTACTGATTTGGAAGGTAATTGTATATGAAAAGTTTTACAGGATAATCTAATTTGTAGATGGTCGAAAAGTACAGAAATTTGTGATTAGTTGGATGAACACTAACTAGTTAAATTAAGGACTGGCAAAACAGTTTTCCATGGAATCAAAACAAACATCTGAAGGAGTATGCAAAAAAATTAAAATAGAAAAGCAAACCTACTATCCAAACAAAAAGTAAAGAAAATGGTTTTATTATTTATTGTTCTAAATAAAAACAAAACAGTTAAAATATTTTGTTTTACAGGATTTTGGTACATTTCATTTATTGATTGAACATATTGATTTGATAGGGTATGTTTAAACATGGGTTAGAAATTTATTGTAGTCACTGAAGACTCATGGTAGGCTGACAGTGGTTTTCTAGTAGATAGACTTTAACAGGAGAGTCCCACACTTAGACTATAAGTTTTTCACTCAAAAAAAAAAGTTTAGGTGCCTTCTCTTATTGTGTCTTGTGTCTTGTGTCTTGTGTCTCTTGTGTCTTCTCTTAACATTAGAGTTAGTTAGCAGCCACATTAATTTATATTTGCAAATATTATTAAATCAAGAGTCTAATGTGGTGGTTTGTAAAACATGTAAGGCAAAAAATCGCTATCGTTTTAAAAATATTGAAAACTTTAATTAAAGCAATAATATAGTATGGGTGATTTGTTTTTGAAAATGTTAATAAAGTTCAGTGTGGTGGTTTGAAGAATCGGTGTGGTTTTAAAAGGATTGCAAATTTCAATGAAATCAATCAAACAAATATGTATATAATTTTGGTTAGTGATTGTTTTTATTCTGAATTGATTATTAATGAAGTTTACATATTATAATTTACTGTAATATATTATCCTAGTTGGGGGAAGTTTTATTATGTATATTTAACAGTGTATTCTTTATTGAAATAGCGATTTAAACGGTATGTGTTTTGTTTTTCTAATTATGATTCATATTGTTTTTTCGCTCAAAAAATAATTACAAAACTAGATAATATCATTTGATTATTCGATATTTAACTTTTCTCATTATTTTTGAAAACTAATTTTACAAATATATAACATATAACTTTTTTTGTTTGAGTATTTATTACCTGCTGAAGCTGCACAATCGTGACATTGAGTGTCTTGAACTTTTCTTAATTTTTCATTAATAATCAAGGTAACTGTATAAGCTTTACTTCGAACTTTATGTGCTGGACATACACGTTCTTCTACAGTGCAAATACCATTTTTACGATTAAGTTGAACAAAACCTATAGCTTTGTCACCGTAACTCTCTCGTGACACCCTACAAATAGGGTAATTATATTTAATTTCTTATTTACATTTACATTATTATTTTTAGAAAAACTTACACCGATGATTTAGCACCACGAACCGCAGCTGAATTGAACCAAATGTCATTTTTCAGAAAATCTGTGACCATAAAAATATCCTCTGCAGGTATATTGTTAGAATTAGCCTTTATGAATCCTTTGTCACTTAACCAACAATAATTTTGACATATATACGATTAGATGCCGTTGACGATGTCACAAACATAGCAGCCAATCGTGGCGTGTTCGTAGTCACGTGATTTTTATTTAAATTTTAATTCAATTATATTTAATTGTAACAAGTTTTTAAAAAGTTTTTCGCATCGATTATCAATATTATTTATGATAAAGTTTTGAAATAAAGTAATAAAATCGATAATTATTTTTTATTCAAAAGCCTAATTGTACATTTCATCGTGTAACGAAAAATATTTTTATGTTCTTTATACTGTTCGTTCCAAGTAGCGTCAGAAACAGTTTCTAACAGTCAGGATTCGGTGCAGTCATTCAAGTTCCAACCATCGTTACCGCGTCGAATCCTGACTGTTAGAAACTGTTTCTGACGCTATTTGGTTTCATCCCATCACTCAAAAGAAAAAAAAGGGGGACAGCTCTTCGTAGGTGAGGTTCAGTTGAACACACACTTAGAAAACAAAGCATCTTATAACCAAAATAGAATTAGGATGGATCCTGTAGGGTAAAACACCTCTTTCCCCCTCTGATACTTCAAAGGAATGCTCAAACTTGAAGAACTGTGAAATGCTGAATCGAAAAGACCGAACATATCCTGGAAAGGAGACCAGGTCTACTATTAACCGCGCCTGACGTTACTTAACTTGCTAATTATCGAATAAGAATTCATTTCTTAAATGTATCGATTGAAACACCTCCTGACGGTGCTAACATGGTTATCGAAACGTGCGTCGACAAGTTAAAAAATGATTTGGTGCTATAAACCAACTAGAAATGTCGTTACTATATTGTATTTCTTTTCATTTTCATTTTTTTATACCAAAACAATTAATCAAAAACGATAAGGAAACATATCAGACAAGAGTAATAGTGCCATAAATTAATCCTTGTATAATTTTGAAATAAATTTTATCCACTACTTGCAAAAGCGTCAGAATTACGAATGTCTTTCTTTAAGAAACGACTTGAAATATGATTTAGACAAGCCATGTATGTATTATTGCCTTTATGTAAATAGAAATTACAACGAATACGAAATGAATTTAAATTACTTTTCCCGTTTCCAATCAAATACCAATTCGTTCTACAGAAAAATACCCCAAATTACGAGGTAGAAAATCTTTCTCAATTAATTTTCGTGTACATTGTCAATGGATACTAATTAGCTATATCTTGAGACAGTACAGTATTTTAATACGCGGTTCATGGAGATTGTCAACTAGAATTTCTCGTTTTCGTTCAAACATGGCAATTATTTCGGCCTCCCTATTTCAGATTTGCTGATAATCCAGAGCTCTTAACAACCATGTAGAAAATATATCATTTGCCAATAGCATTCAATTAATGATTCTACACTACAGTAGGGAGACCAAAAAAAAACGATGGTTTTTTATGAGAATTTATGAGAATAAAGTGCGATTGCTAAGGTGATTGCATTTATTTTAATTTATCGAAATGTCTACTTAATAATTACAACTGTTCTATAAGGCAGTATTGTAATGAAAGTTCCTGTTTAGTCTTGTATGTATATTTCTGCCTCTTAATTGATAATGTTCCGTGCTGGGAGATAGCTTTAATCTCTGACGAAAGATGATCGTTCGTTTTTTAATATACTCTGACACTGTTACTAGACCGAATTCTTGGTGCAGTTTTCGGTTAGTAATGGTTATTCACAGCTATTCTTAATATTTTATTTTGAAAAACCTGCATTTTGTTTACATTGGTAGACGATGCGTTGCCCCAGATAATGCGCGCATAAACGATTAAAAGCCGTATTAGTGATTTCTATAGCGATAAGGTACATTTTGTTTTTAATGAGGATCTCATGTTGATAAGCGGCTAGAGTTAAGCAAGTCTGACATACCTTTCGTTAAGTTTGCTAATTATATGAATTACACTGGAGAACAGCAATTTTGTTGACTTGGATCTGTAACTTGTTTTTGACTAATTTTTCATCTCTGAATTCAAAAATATTCACAGTTTTTCTGTATCACGTCAAGTTCTTAAGCTACAGCATACCCCTCATTTTACCTTAAAAGTGTACATACGAAAGGAAATAAGGTGAGATCTGACCAAATAGATTAGAATATTTTATTCATGTGTTTATACAAAAAATAAATAAAATATATTATGGTAAAAATTTCTTCATATAGCTTTTCCTGGAGTGTTCAGTTTGTGGACATTCTCGCTTGATGCTCCAACAGTAGTCAGCCATTATACTAACACCCCATCTACCTTGATACCGCGCTTCCATAACCGTTAGATCTTGGTGGAATCGATCGCCTTGTTCATCACTAACAGCACCAAGATTTTCTGGGAAGTTAGCAAGATGACTGTAAGAAATGCAGTTTGATGCTAATGTTGCAACCAAGCCTTTAAAGCTCTCCAAGAGTTGTTGAACAATTTCGATATAATTCGGGGCTCGTGTATTTCCAAGAAAGTCTTTGACCATATTTTTAAAAGCCAACTAAGCATTCCTTTCAAGTTCGGTCATTGTTTCAGTGAAATTTTCAATTACAAATCCGTCATTATTTCTGAAGTACTGCCTAAATTCACTTTCTCTGGATCGACAGTAAGTCACTTTAGCTCCTTTGTCAAGCAAATTTTTTTCGTGTAATCTTGATGCTAATAATTCCGATGCTTTTTTGGATAGTTCCAAATCTCGGGCTAAATTGTTGATTGAATCCTTTACGAACAGAATCATTGGAACTTTGAATTCTTCGTCGGTGGAGTCACTTCGATCTTCACTTGATTCACATTCTTGTATTTCTAAAGAAGGTAATTCTTGAAAAACTGGCACTGGTATGTCAGCTGAATGAGGCACAGGGCGTATAGCTGACGGTAAACTAGGCTACTGAATTTTATATTTGTTTTTCTTGTTGAATCCTGATATTTTCACTATGCAAAAGTAGCAATCACTTAAGTGATCTTTGGGCTCTCGCCAGACCATTGGTATACCAAACGAAAGTTTATTACGTGTTCTCTTCGTCCACATTGGTAAACTCTCTACACACTGCTTGCACACTTTATGAGGGGCCCATGATTTATCTTGGTCACCTATTTTCACTTTAAAATAAGCAAAATAGGCTTGCCTGACAAATGTACTAATATTAGTCCGTTGAATGGGGATGATAAAACTGCCACATATATAACAAAATGAACCTGTGCTGTTTAAGCACTTACGACGAGAACTACCAGAGGCAGTCATAACGAAAATCTGTAGTTGTGTATGTATACTTTGACTTCACTATATCAGAGTGACACAGACCCGCGTACTTTAGCATCTCATGCGTAACTGACTGAACTAGTTTTGGATGACGCAACGTCACTCACGCCCCCACTCCTAGGTCGAAGAAGGTTCGCCGGTAGGAGAGCAGTAGTGACTTCTGCGATTCACCAAGCTTAGTCGGATGCGCAACAACTGTAGAGAAAAAACTTGACGTGATAGAAAAAAAAAACGAAATAAAGTTTTGGAATTAACATGTATAAAAAAGCTTAAATATCGAACTCAACAGAAATTATTTTTCAAATTGTTCCCCAGTGTTATCTACGTTAAACTGGTATCCAGTTATACTGCCAGATATTTAACATATACTTCGTTTGTTTTCCAAACAATTGGGTGTTGATTTATGTGGATTATCGGAGGGTTATTGATTCTCCTTAGAGAAAATATTTTTGCTACGCACTTGTCTATATTGATTTTTAGATTTAATTTATTGAGCTATTTTGCAATGGAATTTGTAAATACTTGAAGTTTAGTTACCGGAAGTTCAAAATTTTATTCCTTAAGTAGAATAGTTGTGTCATCTGCAAACGTAAGGAAAGAGGAGTTTCTGGTAAGGATATGGTTAGAGTGTACTCTTTGATCTCAAACACCTCGTCTATAGTTTCTGTTAAGCATTGGAGTTAATGACACGTAGAATGTCCTTGTTTGAATTGGAAGGCTGGAATTATATTTTCGTTGACAATCTCTTGGTTCAGTCTGTTGTATATAATTTATTCAAAAAATTTAGTTTATTATTGCTGAAAGAAGGCTTATTGGCCTACAACTTGAAATTAATTTGGGATTTATTCCTGGTCGGAAAAAGCAGAATGTGCTTTCATGTTTGTGGAAAATATTCCGGGTTTAGATAACAGTTAAAAAGTGAATGTAGGTAGGCAATCAGGTTTTTGCTTACATTTTTGAGTTTTATATTCAGTATTTGGTCGTGACCCGGTTCTTTTTTAATCGATAGCGTATTAATTACTGACGTTATCTCCTGTAACGATGTAGGTTTGATGTCTACACTAGCTAGTGGTGTATGAGCTTTCACTGTATTGTTTATCAAATTTGCAACAGGATGTTGCGAATTCTGTTGATCAAATACTCTTTCCAAATGGTCACCAAATGCAGTACATTTCTCTTCATCGATATATAGTAATGTATTGTTAAACAAAAGAGATGGGATTTCTTTCGTTTTTGGTTTGGCGATAGTCCCACACAATGTTTTTGGAATTAAGATCTCCAATTAACAATGATGCCTCTGTGGTATTAAAAATTGACCGTACGACGTTTTCCATGAATTTTTTGTTGGGTTGTATCTAGACACTATATAATTGGATTCTGGTGCTATTGAGAAAGTTTACTTTAATTGATACAATTTATAAGTTTGTAAATTTGGGCATATCGACTGAATTGTTAGATATTTTGATTACTGATTAAGATGGCGACTCAGCGCCAGGCTACCCTAGCTTCTCCATCGTTTCGATAGATTTTATAACCTAGTATTTTCAATTTCTTTTTATTAGTAAGATGTCAATATCGTGATGGACTAAGGATGGCTATAGAGACCATTGAGCTTGAATTCCATTTGCATTCCAATTGGGTATTTTAATACCGTTGAAGGTTTATTGATAATTGTTGATTAGTTTTTGATTATGGGCCATTTAAAAGGATTGGGAAAATATTTGTTACGAGAAAATTTTTACATTTACAATTTAATTATACATTAAAACAGGTAGAGCTCTTGGGGTCTAAATTAAACGGCTGGAATCTACTTTCTCTAAGTACAAAGTTAAGTTAAATTAATAGTTACAAAGACTTAATTAATGAACTTTTAATCTCATACAAAGCTTTGGGGTGCAATATCTCATTGAAGATACATATCCTGGACTCATATTTGTATTTTTTCCCTGATAACTTGAGTGCTTTGAGTGAAGAACACGGCGAGATATTCCATCAGGATATTTCACATGTAGAGATGCGATATCAAGGGAAATGAAGTCCTGGGATGTTAGCAGATTACTGCCGTGAATTAAAAAGTGACCCACCCGAAGCTAAGTACTTGCGAAAATCATGAATATTGTGTATGTTGTATATATATAAAGGGTATTCCATTAAGAGGTTTCGAATGTTGGAAACGAATAAAAGAAACGTTTCATAACATGCCTGAAAGTTATTTATGGCAGTGCGAAGCTGGACAGTGTACAATTATACGTGGAATACAACATCTGTCAATGTCAATGTTAGGTTTTGAATGTTTTGTTTTGTTAGTCTTCTTATCTCAAACTTTGTTTATGTTATTCGGTTTCATTGTGGAATTCAGTACAATTTCAGCAATGGAGCGCTACACAGTAGGACAACGTGTTTACATCGTTAAAACGTATTTTCAAAATGGCTGTTCTGTGAGAGCCACATTTCAGCGAATTCGTGAATACTTTGGTGTATGCAATCGTCTGTCAGAAATAACCATTCGCAAAATAGTGCGTAGATTCGAAACTACCGGATCTGTGAAAGATATCGAAACAAAAGTCCGGGAATGTCCTGCTCGTTCGGTTGAAAATATTCAGGTGGTTCGTGAAAGTGTTACTGAAAATCCACAAATGTCTGTTAACAGACGCGCGCAACATTTGGGTATCAGCAGAACTTCAACGTGGCGAATTTTGAAAAAAGACTAAAGTCTACATCCTTACAAAATTTAGCCCGCACAGGAGCTAAAGCCAGCCGACCATGGGCAACGCCGTGCATTTGCCAATTGGATCCTACAGATGAAGGCAAATGACAATAATTTTTGCGATAAAATCATTTTCAGTGACGAGGCTCATTTGCACTTAAACGGTTACGTAAATAAACAAAATTGTCGCATCTGGGGCAATGAAAATCCTAGAGAAATCCACGAAATCCCGATGCATGCTCAACGTGTCACAGTTTGGTGCGGTTTTTGGGCTGAGGGTATAATTGGACCGTATTTTTTTGAAGATGAAGATGAACGAGCTGTTACAGTAAACGGAGAACGATACCGAAAGATGATTGATGTTTTTTTTATGGGATCAAATAATGGACATGGATTTAGAGAATATGTGGTTCCAACAAGATGGTGCGACATGTCATACAGCACGTGAAACATTGACTTTATTGCGTACACAGTTTGGAGGGAGGCTGATCTCCCGGAATGGGAACGTATATTGGCCACCAAGGTCTTGCGACTTGACGCCGCTAGACTATTTTTTGTGGGGCTATGTGAAGAGTAAAGCTTACGAAAATAATCCGCAAACCGTTCAACAGTTGAAAGAAGAAATTAGGCGAATAATTCGTGACATAACTCCGCAAATGTGTTCAGCAGTAATCGAGAATTTCAACAAAAGAATTGTGAGCTGCCAGAGAAGTCGTGGCGGTCATTTGACAGATGTTGTATTCCACGTATGTTATTGTATATGTGTAAATATGTACGTGTATTTAATTGTTACACATGTCACAGTAATATCTAAGTTAGACAGACGTTGTGACAAAAAAGTCTTAATTTTGTAGACCAGTGTAATTTTCATATCAATAAATCACAAAAAAGCAATAAAACGTTTTTTTTTAATTTTCGAATTTATTTTACATTACGTCAGCACAAATAACAACATAAAAACACACTAATGTACAAAACATACTATAATATTTAAGGGGACTGTTGGAAACCTAATAGCCCGAAGCATTATTGCATCTAATACACTATTAATGAAACATTTTGACGAGGTTACAAAAATAGGTTTTGTATTTGACCTGAAGCAACTCGTTTAAAGTCATAATCGTGGCTGTTAAATCCAGAAATAACTTTTTTTAACAGTTTTAGAGATGAAGTTTTATCAAACATACTCTTACAACTGTTATTAATTAACAACAATCAATCTTTAAAAAAATGGTTAACACTTAAGAAAATCAACTAGTTTTTTTTTCTTTATATGCTCTTTTTTATTCAATGCTTTAAATGAATTAAGTCATTTAATTTCTTCGTTATTTTGCAACAATTTTACATACTCACGAGAGTAGTCTGAAAAGTTTCCATTCTCGACATGAAGATGGCGTTACTTGTCAAAAATATACTGGTAATATAATTGCGCATGCGTTGAAAGATAACCTTGAAAATTTTCATTCAGCTATATTAAATGCTCTGTTGTTGTTTAACACTCATTTAAGTCAATGTATGTTATTGTTTCTGTAAATATGGAAAAATATCGAATATCGAGTTGTCATTAAATTTTTGCATTTAAAAGACAATATACCTACGCAAATTAACTTTGGACTTTGATTTGCGTAGCAACATTGCTTTTTAAATATAAAAATTTAATGAGGATGTTATTAAAGATATTATTTAAACTCGATATTCGATTTTTTTCCATCTTTACAGAATTATTTTTTATTTATGTAAATATACAAAGGAAAATATGGTGTGCAAGAATTGAACGAAGGATTTACACCAAATGATAGAAAGGTATGTAAAATTTCAAACCTCGTAAGTCCAAATGGCTCCTAAAATAACAATAATTTTAAACAATTTATTATCTAATTATTGATTGATTTGTCTGTTACTTTGTGATAGTTCATTTTTTAAAAAGGCATAAAACAATTTTTTACTTTGTTGTCTATCACTTTTATTTTTAAACAAAGTTTACAAATTTGAAAATATTACATACAGCGCCCAAAAGCAAAAAATTAAACATTTTAGAAGCTATTGAAATTTCTAAATATAATAAAGGTCCGTCTAGACAGCTATTAAACGATCAGACGGTTTTCCGAAATTTCCCACTATTTAAAATATTTAAAAAATTAACCCCTAGAAAAGTATAAAATTAGGTACATAGAATAGATAAACAGCTGTAAACCCTTAGTTTTAAAGTAGTGTTTGAGAATGTAAAATCGTTTTACGAAACTATAGTCACACAAATTTTGCTTTAAAAATAAAAGTGATAGATAACAAAGTAGAAAATTGTTTTATTCCTTTTTAAATTTATTATTAATTAAACCAAGTGGAACTTTGTACATATTTCTGTTATGTTGTTCTACATCACAAATCAAATCAAACCAGTTTTTTTGGTAAAATATAAAAAAAAGAGTAGAATATTTTTTATATAATTCATTCTTCCTTATTACAAAAACGAATCGATAAATAATAAAAGCTGTTTGCATTAAGAATAGGGCAATATTTTCTAAATGGCTTGGCATGCAACAAGTCAAGGAAAATCTGAAAAAAGCCACAAAAGCAACAGTGCCGCTTTTTAAAGCTTACTTTCAATTTATGGTGTTTTACTTTTCGATTTTAAGAAACTTAAGACAACCTCAGATATCGGAGAACGAAAACTGAAAATATATATTTCTTGATCTGTTTAAAACATTTTAATACCCATGTCCATATTATATAATGATAAAAAATTACATTTTCAATATTCAATATTCTATATTCTATTTTATTCAATATTGTACAGTGTTTCAAATTTATCCGTTTTCTAGTGAATTTTAAATTTGGTCAAAAAAAGTCACAATGACTCAAATCTCGTGAATAAGAGGGCTGCGGAGTCATAGTGATATTTCTACTTGCCTAAAACTCGTTAATTGAAATAGGTGTGTGGCAAGGCGCATTTTGTTATCCGACACCCAGGTTTTCTTGATTTTCGGTCTGACACGAATGACCCTTTTGGTAAAAAAAAAAAACGTTCAAAAAGATTCGCTATGGACGATTCCCTATTATCGATTGATGATAGATCGCTAATAACAAAATCATTCAGCAGGTTTTTGATCTTTAACTTGTTCATTCTAGCTTTTTTGACTCTGCTGAAGCTGGAATGAACCAGCTGAGAAGAACTACCCGACCTGAGATATGATAGCGGTTGTTGTTTGAAAACAATTACTATGGCAGAAAACATCAACCTTATAAAGTTTAAGTTTGAAGTTTGACAACGCTACCTTCTTTATTATATGTTTGGCAGCCATTAATATTGAACGGTCTCAGTGAATTTGTAAACATGGCAAAAATTAAGTGACTAGACCAGAAATGCTGAAAAAAGCCACAAAATGGGATTGGATGACCATCGACCGAAAGTCCGAGAGCTACCAGACATGGGAGGCATTTCAGAAAGTGTTGTAAATCGCATATTGACTGAAAATTTTGACTTGAACAAGCTGAATGCAAGGCAGGTGACGCAATTACTCACAATGAAACAAACACAGTGTCCTGACGATATTTTAATCAAGTACTTGGCGAATTTCCACAGGAAAAAAGCTGAGTTTTCCCGTCAATTCATAACCATAAAACATGGGTCCATTACTTCACACCTGAGATGAAGCAACAGTCAAAACAACGAACTGAATGGGGAGAATCCTCTCCAAAGAAAACAAAGACAGTTCCGTTTGGAGTCAAGGTCATTGCGTCAGTTTTTCTTGGATGCGCGTGGTATAATTTTCATTGGTTATCTTCAGAAAGAAAATACAATCAACGGAGAGTATTATGCAAACTTATTACAGCTTTGGAGTGATGAAATCAAAGAAAAACGGCTGCATTTGGTAAAAAAGAAAGTTTTGTTTCATCAAGAAAATGTACCAGTTAACACATCCGTTATCGCGATGGTCAAAATTAATGAGTTAAAGATGGAATTGCTTCGTTACGCACCCTATTCGCTAGATTTAGCCCCCTAGGATTATTCTTTGTTTTCATACTTGAAAACACGGCCTGGTGGTACAAGATTTATCAACATTGAAGAGGTCGAATCTGCGGTTGATGGTTATTTTGAGAATCCTCTCCAAAGAAAACAAAGACAGTTCCGTTTGGAGTCAAGGTCATTGCGTCAGTTTTTCTTGGATGCGCGTGGTATAATTTTCATTGATTATCTTCAGAAAGAAAATACAATCAACGGAGAGTATTATGCAAACTTATTACAGCGTTGGAGTGATGAAATCAAAGAAAAACGGCTGCATTTGGAGAAAAAGAAAGTTTTGTTTCATCAAGAAAATGTACCAGTTAACACATCCGTTATCGCGATGGTCAAAATTAATGAGTTAAAGATGGAATTGCTTCGTTACGCACCCTATTCGCTAGATTTAGCCCCCTAGGATTATTCTTTGTTTTCATACTTGAAAACACGGCCTGGTGGTACAAGATTTATCAACAATGAAGAGGTCGAATCTGCGGTTGATGGTTATTTTGAGAATCCTCTCCAAAGAAAACAAAGACAGTTCCGTTTGGAGTCAAGGTCATTGCGTCAGTTTTTCTTGGATGCGCGTGGTATAATTTTCATTGATTATCTTCAGAAAGTAAATACAATCAACGGAGAGTATTATGCAAACTTATTACAGCGTTGGAGTGATGAAATCAAAGAAAAACGGCTGCATTTGGAGAAAAAGAAAGTTTTGTTTCATCAAGAAAATGTACCAGTTAACACATCCGTTATCGCGATGGTCAAAATTAATGAGTTAAAGATGGAATTGCTTCGTTACGCACCCTATTCGCTAGATTTAGCCCCCTAGGATTATTCTTTGTTTTCATACTTGAAAACACGGCCTGGTGGTACAAGATTTATCAACAATGAAGAGGTCGAATCTGCGGTTGATGGTTATTTTGAGAATCATCTCCAAAGAAAACAAAGACAGTTCCGTTTGGAGTCAAGGTCATTGCATCAGTTTTTTTTGGATGCGCGTGGTATAATTTTCATTGATTATCTTCAGAAAGAAAATACAATCAACGGAGAGTATTATGCAAACTTATCACAGCGTTGGAGTGATGATATCAAGCAAAAACGGCTGCATTTGGTGAAAAAGAAAGTTTTGTTTCATCAAGAAAATGCACCAGTTAACAAATCCTTTATCGCAATGGCCAAAATCAATGAGTTAAAGTTCGAATTGTTTCATTACGCACCCTATTCGTCAGATTTAGCCCCCTAGGATTATTCTTTGTTTTCATACTTGAAAACACGGCTTGGTGGTACAAGATTTATCAACAATGAAGAGGTCGAATCTGCGGTTGATGGTTATTTTGAGAATCCTCTCCAAAGAAAACAAAGACAGTTCCGTTTGGAGTCAAGGTCATTGCGTCAGTTTTTTTTTGGATGCGCGTGGTATAATTTTCATTGATTATCTTCAGAAAGAAAATACAATCAACGGAGAGTATTATGCAAACTTATTACAGCGTTGGAGTGATGATATCAAGGAAAAAAGGCTGCATTTAGTGAAAAAGAAAGTTTTGTTTCACCAAGAAAATGCACCAGTTAACACATCCGTTAACGCAATGGCCAAAATCAATGAGTTAAATTTCGAATTGTTTCGTTACGCACCCTATTCGCCAGATTTAGTCCCCTAGGATTATTCTTTGTTTTCATACTTGAAAACACGGCTTGGTGATACAAGATTTATCAACAATGAAGAGGTCGAATCTGCGGTTGATGGTTATTTTGAGAATCCTCTCCAAAGAAAACAAAGACAGTTCCGTTTGGTGTCAAGGTCATTGCATCAGTTTTTTTTGGATGCGCGTGGTATAATTTTCATTGATTATCTTCAGAAAGAAAATACAATCAACGGAGAGTATTATGCAAACTTATTACAGCGTTGGAGTGATGAAATCAAGGAATAACGGTTGCATTTGGTGAAAAAGAAAGTTTTGTTTCATCAAGAAAGTGCACCAGTTAACACATCCGTTATCGCGATGGCCAAAATCAATGAGTTAAAGTTCGAATTGTTTCGTTACGCACCCTATTCGCCAGATTTAGCCCCCTAGGATTATTCTTTGTTTTCATACTTGAAAACACGGCTTGGTGATACAAGATTTATCAACAATGAAGAGGTCGAATCTGCGGTTGATGGTTATTTTGAGAATCCTCTCCAAAGGAAACAAAGACAGTTCCGTTTGGTGTCAAGGTCATTGCATCAGTTTTTTTTGGATGCGCGTGGTATAATTTTCATTGATTATCTTCAGAAAGAAAATACAATCAACGGAGAGTATTATGCAAACTTATTACAGCGTTGGAGTGATGAAATCAAAGAAAAACGGCTGCATTTGGAGAAAAAGAAAGTTTTGTTTCATCAAGAAAATGTACCAGTTAACACATCCGTTATCGCGATGGTCAAAATTAATGAGTTAAAGATGGAATTGCTTCGTTACGCACCCTATTCGCTAGATTTAGCCCCCTAGGATTATTCTTTGTTTTCATACTTGAAAACACGGCCTGGTGGTACAAGATTTATCAACAATGAAAAGGTCGAATCTGCGGTTGATGGTTATTTTGAGAATCATCTCCAAAGAAAACAAAGACAGTTCCGTTTGGAGTCAAGGTCATTGCATCAGTTTTTTTTTGATGCGCGTGGTATAATTTTCATTGATTATCTTCAGAAAGAAAATACAATCAACGGAGAGTATTATGCAAACTTATTACAGCGTTGGAGTGATGAAATCAAGGAATAACGGTTGCATTTGGTGAAAAAGAAAGTTTTGTTTCATCAAGAAAGTGCACCAGTTAACACATCCGTTATCGCGATGGCCAAAATCAATGAGTTAAAGTTCGAATTGTTTCGTTACGCACCCTATTCGCCAGATTTAGCCCCCTAGGATTATTCTTTGTTTTCATACTTGAAAACACGGCTTGGTGGTACAAGATTTATCAAGAATGAAGAGGTCGAATCTGCGGTTGATGGTTATTTTGAGAATCCTCTCCAAAGAAAACAAAGACAGTTCCGTTTGGAGTCAAGGTCATTGCGTCAGTTTTTTTTTGGATGCGCGTGGTATAATTTTCATTGATTATCTTCAGAAAGAAAATACAATCAACGGAGAGTATTATGCAAACTTATTACAGCGTTGGAGTGATGATATCAAGGAAAAAAGGCTGCATTTAGTGAAAAAGAAAGTTTTGTTTCATCAAGAAAGTGCACCAGTTAACACATCCGTTAACGCAATGGCCAAAATCAATGAGTTAAATTTCGAATTGTTTCGTTACGCACCCTATTCGCCAGATTTAGTCCCCTAGGATTATTCTTTGTTTTCATACTTGAAAACACGGCTTGGTGATACAAGATTTATCAACAATGAAGAGGTCGAATCTGCGGTTGATGGTTATTTTGAGAATCCTCTCCAAAGAAAACAAAGACAGTTCCGTTTGGTGTCAAGGTCATTGCATCAGTTTTTTTTGGATGCGCGTGGTATAATTTTCATTGATTATCTTCAGAAAGAAAATACAATCAACGGAGAGTATTATGCAAACTTATTACAGCGTTGGAGTGATGAAATCAAGGAATAACGGTTGCATTTGGTGAAAAAGAAAGTTTTGTTTCATCAAGAAAGTGCACCAGTTAACACATCCGTTATCGCGATGGCCAAAATCAATGAGTTAAAGTTCGAATTGTTTCGTTACGCACCCTATTCGCCAGATTTAGTCCCCTAGGATTATTCTTTGTTTTCATACTTGAAAACACGGCTTGGTGATACAAGATTTATCAACAATGAAGAGGTCGAATCTGCGGTTGATGGTTATTTTGAGAATCCTCTCCAAAGAAAACAAAGACAGTTCCGTTTGGTGTCAAGGTCATTGCATCAGTTTTTTTTGGATGCGCGTGGTATAATTTTCATTGATTATCTTCAGAAAGAAAATACAATCAACGGAGAGTATTATGCAAACTTATTACAGCGTTGGAGTGATGAAATCAAGGAATAACGGTTGCATTTGGTGAAAAAGAAAGTTTTGTTTCATCAAGAAAATGCACCAGTTAACACATCCGTTATCGCGATGGCCAAAATAAATGAGTTAAAGTTCGAATTGCTTCGTTACGCACCCTATTCGCTAGAATTAACCCCCTAGGATTATTCTTTGTTTTCATACTTGAAAACACGGCCTGGTGGTACAAGATTTATTAACAATGAAGAGGTCGAATGTGCGGTTGATGGTTATTTTGAGAAGCTCGATGATTCTCACTCTAAACAGGGAATCGAAGCTAGTGAACATCGCTGAAAAAAGTGCATCCATCCTAGAGAAATAAAGTTTTTTTTCAAATTTATTGTGTTTTCTTTGTTAGATCGGGTACTTCTGGTACTTGTCTCGTACCCGATTCATATTAAAACATCCAAGACTCGTGATTAATAATGACACAGAACTTATTCGCACCCCTTGTATGCTACAAAGTTAATGGGTGTTTCGGTTAATAATATCGATTTTGCTAAGAGATGGCATTACTAACACATTTGTTGGTATAGACTAATGACATATATGGCGTTTTGCAACTAAACGTTGCAGAAAAAGACGTTTTGCGTGGAAGTTTAATAACCTTCTTTCGTTTGAAGGAAACGGCCGCTTAAAGTTATCTATTGCTGGCTGAAGCTTATGGTGAACATACACTAACCCAAAAAAAAAATGTAAATGATGGTTTAAACGCTTTTAAATTGGTGATTTTGATATAAAAGTGACGGAGCGTCCAGGGCAGTTGAAAAAGTTTGAAGATGCAGATTGGCAAGCATTATTAGATGAAAACTCGACAAATACGTTAAGAATATTTGCAAAAATATTTAATGCTGTCCAGTCCACCATTTCCGAACGTCTATATCTATTGGGGAAAGATTTGAAACGAAGGAAAATGGATTCCATATGAATTGAAAGAATGAGACATTGAAAGGTGAAAAATTACTTGTGAAATTTTGCGTACGAGATAGAAAATGAAGGATATTTTGTATCGAGTTGTGACAAGTTATGAACAGTGGATCTATTTTGACAACACCAAGATCAAAAAATCAAGGAGACACTAAAGCCAGTCTTCAACATCACAACCAGCCCGCAATATACGTGGAAAGAAGGCTTTGCTGTGTATTTGGTAGGATAGCAGGACAGCTGTATATTACAAATTACTCTGGTAAAATGGTTTCTGGTCAAAAAAATCTGGTGAAATGATTAATGGAGATCGATACCGACAGCAATTGATAAAATTAAACCGAGCATTGAAAGAAAAACCGACCAGAATACGCCAATACACAAATCTATGCTCTCCCCCATGTTGCAAAATGTGTAAAAACTATTTTGTAAACGTTAATTGGGACGTTCTACCACATCCGCCGTATACACCGAACTTAGCCCCTTCGGACTACCACTTATTTCGATCGATGCAAAACGGATTTTCAGAACACTAATATTCTTACAAGAAAGTGAAAACTTGATGAATGATTAGGCCCAAAACACCAAAAATATTAGCGCAAAATCCACTCTTGGCCAAAAAGATGGGCCAAGTTGGCAAAGTAAAGGTGGGATCAGTTCAATATGAAGAAATCGCCAACAATGTACTTCAAACGGCTGCTTCAATAGCACCAGAAGAAAAATGTCTCAAACAAACACAAATCTCCAGTGAGACCATTGATTTAATGAAGAAACGGCGAGCAATGAGAAATACAGGTAGTCCTTTTGGCAGAGTCGAGTATACTGAGCTCTGCAAAACTATAAGAAAACGTATCAGAGAGGGCACGCGTCGATTCAATAGGCAGCTAGTGGAAAAAACCCTGGAAGAAAACAAAGGAATTAACAAAGCTAAACAGAAGCTGAGAAACAAAAGAACGCAAATATATGCTTTAAAGCGTGAGGATGGCACAGTGTGCAGGGTGCGTACCCAAATGTTAGAGATTGTCAGAAAATTTTATTCCCAGTTATATGAAGATCAGAACCAATCAAAGACAACAATACCCACGGAAGAATAAATGCCAGATATCCTAGTGGAGGAAGTAACAAATGCTATAGAATCGATGAAAAACGGCAAGGCTCCAGGAAAGGACAGTGTAACTGTCGAAATGCTAAAAGCTGGTGGTCGGACGTTACATAAAACACTGGCAAAATTATACTCAAAATGCCTCAAAGAACAAAAAGTGCCTGACTTGTGGAAAAATGCAGAAGTGATCCTTTTACATAAAAAGGGAGCAGAGGAAGATTTAAAGAACTACCGTCCAATAAGCCTCCAATCAGTAATGTACAAAGTTTTCACTAAGATAATTTCTAAAAGAATATTAAAAAAACTGAATGACGCACAACCAAGAGAACAAGTGGATTCTGGTCATAGAAAGGCACAACGAATACACCATGACACTGTGCTTGGCTATTATCGACTACGAAAAAGCATTTAATTCCATCTCAAAGCAGGCGATAATGGATTCACTGTTTAGCCAAAGTGTAGAGAGAGCCTATGTAAACCTATTAGAATCGATATAAGATGGAGGTACAGCCACAATTCACCTTGATGATCTTGAAGTGGGAATTAATTTAGAACGAGGTGTACGGCAGGGTGTCGCAATATCGCCTATTCTTTTCTCGGCTGGCCATGAAGAACTATTCCGTAAACTGGATTGGGAACAGAATGGTGTAAAGATCAATGGTGCAAACTTAAACCATCTTAGATTTGCAGATGATATTATTCTCATTTCACAAGACCCAGAGGAGCTGCAAAGACGCATACAAAAACTGCAAAGGGCTGGCGAACCATTTGGCTTGAAAATAAACCTGAAAAAGAGTCAGGTTATGTTCAGTGACTTCACTCAGGACAGAAGAATTTCAGTTTTAGGAAGGGATTTGGAGATTGTGGACAGCTTTATATACCTTGGGCAGAGGATTTCAATGGAAGGGAATACCGCCCGGGAGGTGGAACGGCGTGTTAAATGTGGCTGGCAGACATTTGGTAGGCTCAACATAGTGTTTAAGAGCAAACTCCCACTTTGCCTGAAAAGGAAAGTCTTCGATCAGTGCGTTCTACCCGTTATGACACACGGAAGTGAAACCTGGATACTCACATCGCAATCAATTCAAAAACTTCGGGTGGCACAGAAAGGAATGGAAAGATGTATGCTTGGCATTACAAGACGAGACAGAAAGTCCTGCGCATGGATCGGGGAACAAACAAAAGTCTGTGACATCATTGGAAGAGTAAAGCAATTGAAATGGGGATGGGCAGGCCATATAGCGAGGCGATGGGACGACAGATGGACCAAGGCAATCTTGGAGTGGGTACAGCTTGATTGCAAACGTCCGCGAAGAAGACCGAAAGCACGATGGATTGATGACATCGTTAAGTATATTGGACCCGAGTGGCAGAGGAAAGCTCAGGACCGTGAAAGTTGGAAGCATGCTGAAGAGGCCTTCATCCTGCAGTGGATCGATATAGGCTGATGATATATATATATATATATATATATATATATATATATATATATATATATATATATATATATATATATATATAAAGCAGAACATTAATTGCGGCATGTAATCTCAAAGAAGACGAAATCTTACAAATAATGGTATTTTGGATAAAAAATCTGTAGTAACATTGTTAGATTGTAACATCTAGAAAATCTACATTGTTAAAATATATTATTTTCCCCAAACGTTCTTTCATCTCTTTACGAAAAACTTATTGGATGCTCGTCCTGGCGCTCACGAATCATTGAATAACCTTTAAATTAACTTTAATAATACATAGTGCCTCTTAACATCTTTCAAAGAAAATAGTTTTCCAATTTTTTCCTCATTTTCTCGGGTAAATAGAGGGCTGAAATAGAGGCTGGCGGTGACAGTACAGAGGCGGCCCAGAAAAAAATCATATATATATATATATATATATATATATATATATATATATATATATATATATATATATATATATATATATATATATATATATATATATATTATTGATTGATTTATCCGTTACTTTGTGATAATTCATTTTTTAAACATGAATAAAACAGTTTTTACTTTCTTACCTATCACTTTTATTAATAATAACTTTTATTAATAAAAAAACTTTTATTAATAAAAGTGATAGATAATAAAGTAAAAAATTGTTTTATTCCTTTTTTCAGTCCAACTCCAAGTCCAAGTTGGACTCTTCAGTCGAAGCGGACAACACTTGAAAATGCCAAATGCGATTTTGGCGAAACGTCGTGACTCTTCACGGGATCAACGGATCGACGCCCGGGATAATTTAGAAACATTATCTACCATCCGTGAAAATATATGTAACATATATACAGGGTGTTAGGTAAACATGCGGCAAAAATGCAAGGGGTTATTCCTTGTCCTATTGTAAGAGTATTTTGTCCTATCATGATTTTGAAAAACCCCTTTGTTGAAAACGGTTGAAGATATCAGGTTCAAAATAGGGGTAGTTGGGTTTTCAAAGGCAACAAATCCGAATTTGGTATTAGCTTGAGCCTAGTTTCTAAAGGGTGCTTGCTACCTACTTTGTAAGGAATTACAGAGTAGAGTTATAATTTCTACGTAAAAAAGGTATCCTTGGTCAATATCGATATATCACCCCGTTTGCGACATATTCGTGTTCCAATATTCCATTGGACATCTTGTCGATAGCTGAAAGATATGCAATTTACAAAGTGTGCCTTGAATGTTGTGTACAAATTATTACGTCTCGATGACAACTGTCAATGTTTTCTATCTCTTCTACTAAACGTAGGTAAAAACAAGTTTCTCCAATCTTGAACTAGAATTAAATCATTTGTAAAAAATGCCTACCCTTAAGTGATATATTCTGTGTTTATGCCCAAGTATATTACAATAGTCGGGATGCAGTTAAAAAGTATGAAGAGCTTATGCCAGATCAACAAATTTTTCAAAAAATGTTCAATTAATTAGGTGAACCAGGGTCGTTTTATTACAACAATCCTAGCGCACGACGGAAACGTATAACGGTAGAACAAGAATAGGACATTTTGGTTAGTATCGCGGAAAATCCTGAACTATGCACTAGGCGTTTGGAGGCATTTACCTGAATTAGCAAATCTACCGCTTCAAGAGTTCTCCATAAAGAAACATTGTTTTGCTACCATTTTTCGCCTGTTCAAAATGTATTCTACGAAATATTACTACATAAAAAACGAAGACCCCATGTTCCTGAAAAATATATTCTTTACTAACGTGGCTACTTTTGCCAGATTGAAGTATCCACACATACCAAAAGAGCAACATTTCAAGAACGAATTTTCAATGAACATTTGTTTCGACAATTATTTAATTGGCCCATTTCAGTTTCCGCAAATACTGATTGGAGTTCAATATGTACAGTTTTTTGAAAACAATTTATTAAACCTTTTGAATGGTACACCTCTAAACTTAAGACAGGGCATGTGGTTCATGCAAGATGGCGAGCCACAGCATTTTTCTCTTGCAGTGCGAAATCATCTGAATCAATGGTGCAGTGGTGAGTATCCTTGGCCACCTCGCAACCCAGTTATTAATCCGTTAGACTTTTATTTGTGGAATATTAAGTATTTAGTTTGCCATGACGAAATTTATAAACGAGACAATCAACACGCTGTCAATGTTATTAGAAATAAAGAAAATATCTTTCAAATGTGAGGGCTTTTTTAAGAATAAAACCTGCGAAAGTGTATTGAGGTAAACGTTTGACACTTACAAAACCTATTGAAGTAAATTTCAAAAAAATGTTATTTTAAATAAAGTCCGTTGTATATTTGACATATTAAATTTTTTTTCCTCATATTCACTTTGTGAGTTACAGATTTTTCAGGCATTGATAAGATGTGCAATGGAATATTCGAACCTTTGAAAGCCTAACTACTCCGATTTTAAACCTGATAACTTCAACCGTTTTTGAATTATCTCAATCAACATTAGCCAACACCTTTATTGACTAAATCCTCGTATTTTGATTTCTATTATCACCAGTTCCTCTGTGGTGGATAAGTTATGGGACAACCTATATATATATATATATATATATATATATATATATATATATATATATATATATATATATATATATATATATATATATATATATATATATATATATATATATATATATATATATATATATATATATATATATATATATATATATATATATATTATTATTATTCACGTATGGGCCCGGGTGGACCACGCGAAGTACGATTAAAGGCGTTTGTTGTTGTTAGCCTTCCTTTGCGCCCATACTAATTTCATTCTTTCGCTATGAACTTTTTTTCTTTCGTCAGACCAAGTTGTTCCAGTCTTCCTACATTTTTCTCTCTGGCCAATCTTCCAAACGTCAACCTTGTGTCTGAAACAGCCTCTATCCTGAATTTCACTTTGTGTAATATTTGCTGATCTTAGGTCCTCTTTAATTGCAGCAATCCATTTAATTATTTCTACTTTAGCTCTACTATTTTCATAAAATTCGACTATTTGTCTAGTTAGCCTATTTGGATTCATCCGTTTTATGTGTCCGTAAAACTTCAGTCTTCTTTTTCTCATATCGATATACATATATCGGTGTATTGTTTGATTTCATGGTTTTCTCGAAGTCGGTATGTTGTTGTATTTATTTGTTTGGGGCCTAGGATTTTTCTTATGATTTTTCTTTTCTTCTTTTCAATGTCCTCGATGTCTCTCTTTCTATTCAAAATGAGCGTTTCTGCCCCATATAGACATTCTGGCTTAATAACTGTGTTGTAATGTCTCAGTTTTGTGTTTTTAGATAGGCATTTTTTGTTGTAAATATATTGTGTAAGTCTCAATGCCGTTTCCATTTTTTGACATCTACCCTTATTGGCCGCTTTTTCCAACCCATTTTCCATGATTATTTCACCCAAATATTTGAATTGAGAGACTCGTCTGATGTTACCATATTTTGTTTTTAGAAATGGTCTTCTTAGTCTGTTGCAGGTCATGTATGGTGTCATGTATTGTGTCACGAAGCATCCAAGAAGTTTCGAACCACCTGCGAGAAGTGGGCAGGGCATCCATCATGCTGATGATGATGATCATGATTGGTCATAATGATGACCATCGTCATGACCAATTTTTAACTTAATATTACGGTAAAAATTATAACTAACTGATTTTTTTCAGAAAAATCGAAATATCTCTTGACATGTCAGATATATCAATTTCGGGTTTTCACTGGATGATTCCTCTTTAAATTACCTTTCTAGCCATGTACAAAAGCTGTACCATTCCATTTGAAAAAACTGAACAAAACTTCAAAAAAACTATTGTTGGATGTAACGCCACCTCGTGGTTTCATTTATAGACTAAATAATTTATCTCCCAGATTATCTGATTGTCCCAGCAATTGCCTTTTATATGAATCCAAATTGAGGAAAATCGGTTAAGGCAAACAGACATTAGACGACTTTTTATCTCAATAGGTAAAACTCCCCCCCACCCCTCTATTCGTGAAATTACGACAAAATGTCATAAAACAAAATTGTAGGTAGAAAAACAAAATTATAACTAAGAATTTTTCTTACTCGGTTAACACTTGAAAATACACAAAAAAAATGATTTTTAAAAATGTTTAGCTCGTCACGCCCTCTTGTGGTCGTTTAAGAAGCTTAAAAATATTTTTGGTGAATTTCTCATTATCATTTTTAGTACAATTTTTTTTCCCCAAAGCTGTGGGATAAATAGTTTTCAAGATGCGGCCGCGATCCTGCCTCATTTTCGAGTGTTCTTTCTGATCCTCCACACCTCTCTCATCCTTTCTCCGTGGATTCTCTTTCTCTCCCCCGTCCACTTCCTTCCCGCTCTCCTCGGCTCTCTTCGCTCTCTGATGCAACGTTCGCTCTCTGATGCAACGTTCCACATATGAATTTTGTTTCTGTACGTTCTACCCTTAATCTCGGTCGGACCCATTTGTGCCTTTCCCAGATCAGCTCTGACTTGTGTGCTCCATGGTACTGCTGACTTGACTAATTGCATGTATGTAAGAATTCTGTTGGTAAGTCTTGTCGGTGGGAGTCTACTGATATGTCCATAGAATTTCAACCTTCTTTTTCTTATGTCCGCCGCTACGTTGGACATTCTTTCTGTGGTCTTTGGAGAATGTAGTCTGTATCCTTCCTCTGTCAGTTTTGGGCCCGAAAATTTTCCTCATATTTTTGCGTTCTTCTTTTGGCATGTTTTCAATGCGGTTTTTGTATGAAGTGTAAGAGTCTCGCTTGCGCATAGAACTTCTGGTTTAATTACTGTGTTGTAGTGTCTTATTTGTACGTGGATAGGTATTTCTTATTGAAGATATTGTGTGTCTTGCCGTAAGCCCTCTTCATCTTCTGTAAACGAGTCTTCTGTGCTATCTTTTCTCCTCCTGTGGGTTCGAGGTATTTGAAGTGAGTGACCCTATTTATTTTGCCGTATTTGGTGTACACATTTTGGACATCTAATTTTCAGCAGAATAATTCGGTTTTTTGAAAGGAGATTTGTGGGCCAACTTTCTCTGAACATTCCTTGAGGACTTCGATCTGTTTGGTTGCCCTTTTTTCATTGCCTGCGAGTATAGCTAGGTCATCTGCGAAGGCCAAGCATGATATTTCTATGTATTTTTTGGATCGTCCAAGTCGTATTGGTTTCCAGTGTCCTTAATTTTTCAGTTCTTTTTCCCATTCCCTTATGGCTTTGTCCAGGACCCGACTGTAGAGGAGTGGGGATAACCCATCTCCTTGGCGTACTCCAGTTTTAATCAGGAAGGGTTTGGAAATTTCTCCCATAAATTTTACTTTAGAGGTTGTGTCAGTCAGTGTCTGCTTGATTAATCGTAGTGTTTTGGGGTCAAGTCCTTGTTCTTCGAGGATGTTGAACAAAGATTTTCGGTCGACGCTTCTTGAAGTCCACGAACGTGCAGATGATTGGGACGTTCCTGATAGCTTTCTATTTAGGTATAGTTTTTTGGTTAAATATTTGTTCAGTGCATGAGCGATCAGGGCGAAAGCCTGCCTGATTCTAGCCAATTTTGTGTTCTGATTGTTCTTGTGTTCTCTGGAGAATGCATGCTGAGAGGATTTTGTAAGTAACTTGTAGTAAGGAGATTCCTCTGTAGTTGTTCACATCGGTTCTGTCTCCCTTTTTGTGCAGCGGGTGGATAAGAGCACATTTCCATTCATTTGGTAATTTTTCAGTTTGCCAAATGTTCGTGATAATTTGCGTAAGTTCCTGCAGTGAATTTGGTCCGAGGTTTTTCAATAGTTCCGCGGTGATACATCTTTGTTTCGTCTGTTGGTGCTTAGACTCATCAGGGTACCGACATATGCTCTCTCGCCAAGAATAGGGAGTCCCTCTCCGCAATCAATAAACAACCCATACTTTCGCCGACTTCTTATCGGATGGCTTATACATAAGTTTTTCGACTTCTTTGGACCCTCGTCCAATGAGACAACAGTAGACGCAGGTTGTTCTGCGTTCCACATGAGATTGTGTAACCCAGCGGTCGAGGGTGGACAACTGTTGACTACTGTTGTCTCATTGGACCCAGTCCAAAGATGTCGAAAAACTTGGTTATTATATATATATATATATATATATATATATATATATATATATATATATATATATATATATATATATATACATATAAGCAATAAAAATATAACATAGTTGTTTGAACATTATTGAGTTTGTCATCAAATCCGTCGAATTTATCAAGCGTATGCTCATTTAGGGCGTGTACTCGGCTAGCGAGTTATGGATAGCTAGAAATTAATGATAATGACAGGAAAATTAAAACGGTTTTGGCCCTTGGAACTTACTAGAGCAATCAGTATGGCCTTAATGCTAGAAAGTTTGGACACCAGTGGTCTAGAGAATGATATTACGAAGATTTGTGGAAAAGTTCTGGAGCTGCCAAGAAGACTACAAGGTTGTCGATTTTCTGAATATTTTTTTTTACCTATTGGTGATGCAATTCAATACATTTAGACCAATGACAATCCAATATTTTCATACAATTTGTATAACGTGCTCTAAAAATTCTTAAAATGAATGTTCCGCCCATGTCCAACTAACCATCTAACTTTACGATTCAACATAAGTAAGAGCAATAGGTTAAGTTGATGTAGGTCAGGACTCATAGATATTTATTTTCATTGTAAAATACTCCAGCTGAGAAGATTCTAAAATAATTCCGTATTTTCCGCATTTACCTTTAGTGATTTCTTTATGTCCGGCCCATTTCTATTTTCCATTAGATTAATTTGTGCGTTCGGTAATTGTTTCTCGAATGTTTTATGGTACCGCAATTAACGTTCAACGGTTTTCCTTATGGGTGTTTATCTTTTATGGGTTTCGTTTCATGGTTATAAGCTTTTATTGTCTATCTAGATCTAAACTAAATTACGTAGATATCATTTGCTAAAATGTTTTTTGGAAGTAAATATAAAAATTAACAAGTATTATTTCAATGCCTTAATTTTTAGTGTGTCGTCACACTTTGCGTATGAAATACTTAAAAACAACAAATTAGAACTTTTTCATTTCCGGGCGAGTATATATATATATATATATATATATATATATATATATATATATATATATATATATATATATATATCTATATACGGACGGCATTATTTTTTATAACGGAGAAAAATAATCATTTGGGACTCGTAATTTCGGCTCCTGCTGTTTCTGAAAAGGGATGCAGGGCAAATTAAGAAAATATTAAGGGTGGGTTTCATTTAAACCTTTGAAATATTTCTAATATTATATCTTGATTATTTAGATAAATTTTCAATGGATACTTTTATTTGGACCTCGGCTCTTATATCAAAAAAATTATTTAATACATTCCTACAACGATCTAAAAATACTACAACGACGAGACTACATACTACAACGACCTAAAAATAAGCTGACATATGAATAAGTTGATATAAGTTTATATATATATATATATATATATATATATATATATATATATATATATATATATATATATATATATATAAGTTTAGGCTTCAAATCGTCCAAGCTTATGCACCAACTATAAGCCATAAAGATGAGGAAATTGAGGAATTTTATGATGATGTGGCCCAGCTTTTATACAAGGAGAAATGTAGGTACAAAATCCTGATTGGTGATTTTAATGCCAGAATTGGAACAACAAGAACAGACGAAAATGCAACTGGCCCATATGGAACTGGTGAGCGAGACAATAGAGGTGACAGATTAGTTGATTTTGCTGAAGGACAAGAACTATATATTATGAATTCATTCTATAAGAAAAATATCAGCAGAAAATGGACATGGAAAAGTCCATCTGGGCTCACAAGCGAAATTGACTACATCATGACCAACGATAAAACAATATTTACCAATTGTACTGTCCTTAACAATTTTAATGTTGGAAGTGACCACCGAGTTGTACGAGCAAGGGTTCGGATTGACTGTCGAAAAGAGCGCGAAAAAATGGTAAGATCAAAGAAGGGCAAGGTGGATTCTGGAAAACTGCTGGAGAGAGGAAGCGATTTTGAGATTGCTTTGTCAAACCGGTTTGCTGCGTTACAAGATCCAGAGGAGGTGGAAATATCAGTTCAATATGAAGAAATCGCCAACAATGTACTTCAAACGGCTGCTTCAATAGCACCAGAGGAAAAATGTCTCAAACAAACAAAAATCTCCAGTGAGACCATTGATTTAATGAAGAAACGGCGAGCAATGAGAAATGCAGGTAGTCCTTTTGGCAGGGTCGAGTACACTGAGCTCTGCAAAACTATAAGAAAACGTATCAGAGAGGACACGCGCCGATTCAATATACAGCTAGTGCAAAAAACCCTGGAAGAAAACAAAGGAATTAACAAAGCTAAACAGAAGCTGAGAAACAAAAGAACGCAAATATATGCTTTAAAGCGTGAGGATGGCACAGTGTGCAGGACGCGTACCAAAATGTTAGAGATTGTCAGAAGGTTTTATTCCCAGTTATATGAAGATCAGAGCCAGTCAGGGACAGCAAAACCCACGGAAGAACAATATATAATACCAGATATCCTAGTGGAGGAAGTAACAAATGCTATAGAATTGATGAAGAACGGCAAGGCTCCAGGAAAGGATAGTGTAACTGTCGAAATGCTAAAAGCTGGTGGTCGGACGTTACATAAAACACTGGCAAAATTATACTCAAAATGCCTCAAAGAACAAAAGGTACCTGACTTATGGAAAAATGCAGAAGTGATCCTTTTACATAAAAAAGGAGCACAGGAAGATTTAAAGAACTACCGTCCAATAAGCCCCCTATCAGTGATGTACAAAGTTTTCACTAAGATAATTTCTAAAAGAATATTAAAAAAACTGAATGACGCACAACCAAGAGAACAAGCAGGATTCAGAAGTGGATTCAGTACAATGGATCACATCCAGGTTGTACAGCAGGTCATAGAAAGGCACAACGAATACACCATGCCACTGTGCTTGGCTTTTATCAACTACGAAAAAGCATTTGATTCCATCTCAAAGCATGCGATAATGGATGCACTGCTTAGCCAAGGTGTAGAGAGAGCCTATGTAAACCTATTAGAATCGATATATGATGGAGCTACAGCCACAATTCACCTTGATGATCTTGAAGTGGGAATTAATATAGAACGAGGTGTACGGCAGGGTGACGCAATATCGCCTATTCTTTTCTCGGCTGGCCTTGAAGAAGTATTCCGTAAACTGGATTGGGAACAGGATGGGGTAAAGATCAATGGTGCAAACTTAAACCATCTTAGATTTGCAGATGATATTATTCTCATTTCACAAGACCCAGAGGAGCTGCAAAGACGCATACAAGAACTGCAAAGGGCTGGCGAACCATTTGGCTTGAAAATAAACCTGAAAAAGAGTCAGGTTATGTTCAATAACTTCGCTCAGGACAGAAGAATTTCAGTTTTAGGAAGGGATTTAGAGATTGTGGACAGCTTTGTATATCTTGGGCAGAGGATTTCCATGGAGGGGAATACCGCCCGGGAGGTGGAACGGCGTGTTAAATGTGGCTGGCAATCATTTGGTAGGCTCAACATAGTGTTTAAGAGCAGACTCCCACTTTGCCTGAAAAGAAAAGTATTCGATCAGTGCGTTCTACCCGTTATGACATACAGAAGTGAAACCTGGACACTCACATCGCAATCAATTCAAAAACTTCGGGTGGCACAGAGGGGAATGGAAAGATGTATGCTTGGCATTACAAGACGAGACAGAAAGCCCTGCGCATGGATCAGGGAACAAACAAAAGTCTGTGACATCATTGGAAGAGTAAAACAGTTGAAATGGAGATGGGCAGGCCATATAGCGAGGCGATGGGACGACAGATGGACCAAGGCAATCCTGGAGTGGATACCGCTTGATCGCAAACGTCCGCGAAGAAGACCGAAAGCACGATGGATTGATGACATCGTTAAGTATATTGGACCCGAGTGGCAGAGGAAAGCCCAGGACCGTGAAGGTTGGAAGCATGCTGAAGAGGCCTTCATCCTGCAGTGGATCGATACGGGCTGATGATGATGATGATGATGATGATATATATATATATATATATATATATATATATATATATATATATATATATATATATATATATATATATATATATATATATATATATATATATATATATATATATATTTATATTTTATTATTATATATTACAGACGATGGTCGTCTAAAATTTTAAAAAAAGCGTTTCGTTCCTTGAAGATAACGAAATGTTTCATTCATTCACTTTCTAAGATATATTACCCGGGCTAATTTTTTTTTTTTTATTTTCGCTTCCTCAACATGAACATGTTTTTATCGAATCGTAGTTCGTTTATTATTTCCATAACGAAATATTTTCTTATTCGACGACATTATTTTTTAAAACGGAGAAAAATAATCATTTTGGACACGTAATTTCGCCTCCTGCTGTTTCTGAAAAGGGCTGTAGGGCAAATGGAGAAAATATTAAGGGTGTGTTTCATTTAAACCCTTGAAATATTTTTAATATTATGTCTTGATTGTTTAGATAAATTTTCAATAGATACATTTATTTGGACCTCAGCTTTTTTATTCAAAAAATTATTTAATACATTCAGCTATACTACAACGATCAAAAAATATGTTGACTTGTTTTAAAAATTAGTGCATTTTACGTGTCGATGTCATTTGTACTTTTTGTTGGTATGATTGTCCTCGACATCTAACAGACGTTTCATATCATTTCATTTGTTTCGTTAAAAATTATAGTGTCTTTTATAATTGTTAAAAATATTTGCCTGCGATTTTTTAAAATGGAAAAATTTGTGTAAAATATTCAAATTCGTATTGAATATACATCAAATATTGATGTATATTCAATACGAATGTATTGTTCTAAGGCTAACAACCACCAGTTTTATATTGTTATAATATTCTCCACCGTAATATTATATTACTGAACAAGTCTATCAACTCATTAATTATACCGTTAACATATCTAGTGAATTGTTCTCTGGAAACTAGTATTTTTCCGAGGGCATTAAAAACATTAAAAGTAATTCCTGTCTTCAAGAGAGGTGACCGGTTCTCCCTCTCCAACTGTAGACCAATAGCTATTCTACCTACGTTATCTAAACTGTTGGAGCCTATAGTGTATGAGGAGATCATGTCCTTTCTTGTGCGCTTTAATATATTGAAATCATCACAGCACGGGTTTCGAAGTGGTCGATCTACACATTCAGCAATCTGTGGATTTTTAAACAAGATATATGAAAACATAAACGATAATTGCAAATGTGTTGGCCTGTTTATGGGTCTAAGTAAGGCTTTCGATCTGGTGGAGCACGCAATACTGCTGGACAAACTTCATCACTATGGCTTGAGGGGTCGGGTGAGAGAGTGGTTGCAATTTTACTTGTTTAACCGACACCAAGTTGTACAGGTTGATGAAGCAACATCTGAAAGATTAAGGATTATTTCTGGAGTGCCCCAAGGATCTGTTGTGGGTCCACTATTATTTTTAATTTTTGTTAATGATCTGCCAGATGTTTGCAGTAGCGGAAATATGGTAATGTTTGCTGATGATAGCAGCTATTTAACAGGAAATAGAAACATGCAGGGAGCCAATGAAATGGTACAGGAAATGCTCAATAAATTTTATAGTTGGTTTACGAATAATAAGTTATCCCTTAACGTGGACAAAACCAGTTTTATTGCTTTTACTCCTCGAACACACGCTATAATGGAGTCATATTTACTAAAAATTAACACTAGGTCTATACAGCAAACATCCTGTACTAGATTTCTGGGTGTTCATCTCGATAACAGACTTTGCTGGGATGAACACATAGCTGAACTATGCAAGAAATTAGCTGCTGTCTCATATGCTGTTTATATGTTGAAACGGGTTGGTACCACGGATATTGTGCATTCATATTACTATTGAGGATTCAATAAATTATTATTATTATTATAATAATAATAATAATAATAAAAGCGTGTTAAAGACACAATATAGATTCTAAAGTGAAAATGTCGTTTCTCAATTTCAAAGATTTCTTTCTCACTTTTTGATTTTAGCGACAGCTGATTGACGCCCCTATATCCAGAAATGTCCAATACTAGCAAATCATTTAGACGAAAGAATAGAAGATTTCAGTAACGTCGTCGGTGAAAGGCATCAAATTTCTAAAACAGTTTATTAAAAAAAAAGTTTCGTCCTTTAAAGCTAACGAAAAGTTTCATTCATTCACATTTAAAATAAAAATTTAATATAAAATATATTAACTCCGCTAATTTTTGTGTTTTTTTTTTCATTTTCCTTTCCTCAACATCAACATCTTTTTATCCAATCGTCGTTCCTTTATTATTTCCATAACGAAATCTTTTCATATTCGATGGCATTATTTTTTTAAATGAAGAAAAATAATCATTTTGGACACGTAATTTTCCCTCCTGTTGTTTCAGAAAAGGACTGTAGGGTAATTGGAGAAAATATTAAGGGTGTGTTTTATTTCAACCCTTAGAATATTTCTTATATTATGTCCTGATATTTTCGATAAATTTTCCATGGATTCAGTTATTTGATCCTTGAATTTTTTATCTACAAATTTTTTTAATATATTCACTATACTACTACGATCAAAGAGTATGGTGACTTATGATTTAAAAATCCGTGCGCTTTACGTATCTATACAACCATTTGTTCTTTAAGTGGGTATGACTTTCCTCGACATGGGAGAGACGTTTCATATCATTTCACTTGTTCAACTGAAAATTATAGCGTCTTTTATAATTCAGATATTGACTTGCCTTCCCTCCAACGGTGTTGGAGGTGTCGTTGTAGTTAGTAAGGATTCTGCTGTTATTTCTCTAAAGCTAACAGTCAGTTTTATATTATTAAATTATTCTTCGCAAATATTATTTAACAGATTTTAATAATTTCAATAAAAATAAAAAAAACAATATAGTTTCTAAAGTGAAAGTGTCGTTCCTCAATTTCAAATATTTCTTTCTCTTTTCTTGATTTTCTACACAACTGATTGAAACTCCTATATCCAGAAATGTCTAAGACTAGCACATTATTTAAACGACAGAATAGGAAATTTCAATAACGTCGTCACTGAAGGAAATCAAATTTCTAAAACATTTTTTCAAATAAAAAAAATCGTTTCGTTTTTGAAGATAACGAAATGTTTCATTCATTCACGTTCAAAAATATATTTGCTCGGTTAATTTTCGTTCTTTTTTTATTTTTCTTCCTTCAGCATCAACATCTTCTTTTTATCGAATCGTTTTTAGTTTATTATTTCCATAAGGATTATTTCCAAAAAAATCATTTTGACCACGTAATTTTGCCTCCTGTTGTTTGTAAAAAGAAGTAGAGGGCAAATGGAAAAAATATTAATGGTTTGTTTGATTTCAACCCTTGGCATATTTCTTATATTATGTCTCAATTGTTTCGATAAATTTTCAATGGTTAAAGCTTCATTTATTTGGTCATCAACTTCTTCACATTTGGTCATCTTGAGTACAGTATCGATATTTTCTTGCACAAATAAACGATTTATATATAACGATATATATATATATATATATATATATATATATATATATATATATATATATATATATATATATATATATATATATATATATATATATATATATATATATATATATATATATATATATATATATATATATATATATATATATATATATATATATATATATATATAAATATATATATATAAATATATATATATATATATATATATATATATATATATATATATAGCCGGTCGCGTTGGTGCGGCGGTAAGAGCGTCTGCTTTGCCGAATCCGCGCTGGAGCGGTAGCTGGTTCGATTCCAGCGCTCGGATGGTTATTTTACTTTCTTCTGTCCGTTTATCTTTCCTAAATGTTTGTGATTGTTTCTATGCAAGAGTGTAAAATCCGACTACGAATTACCCCTCAGTCACGCCAGTTAAAGGCTGGGTAAGGCCGGATGCCTTCTGAGAAGTGTTCTACGTTGGTTACTCGCCAGTCGGTAGGTTTCCTGATAGACTTATGGGTAGGCACATAACCAAGGGTTTATAGCCCGAGGGGGGTGCTGGCCTGGGTTTGTCGGAAGCTGATGACCGTGGTTCAGAACCCACGTTAAGCTGTAGGTCCAGTCGCTAAATAGCCTAGTTGCTGATGCGCCTCTAACCCAAACACTTTACTTTTTATATATATATATATATATATATATATATATATATATATATATATATATATATATATATATATATATATATATATATATATGACAGACGACGCAAGAAAATATCGATACTGTATTCAAGATAAAGCCAGATCGTCATGTGACATACCGCCAGCCTGAAACATCCCTCTGGATATTAGTATGACAAGCATGCACAAGATTTTGGATGAACCAATAATTTTGAATGATATATTATTATTTTTTTTTTATTTTTTGGGATTTTCGGTCAGTGTATTATGTATGCATTAGAAACTTAGAACCAAACATCACTACACTTTCAAAGCATGCTATAGACAATGAACATAATTTTAATTTTAACAACATAAAAATCCTAGATTTTGAAAAACAATATAAAAAAAAATATAAAAGAAATGATTTATATAAAACAAGCAAATAATACCATTAATTTCAGAAATGATACAGATAATTTAAGTTGTATATATAATAACATTATTAAATAATAAATTTTCATATTTTTTTAAATTTTTCCATTTAATATTATTCCACATAAAAAATTCAAAACAATTATGTTATAATAAAAATATGTCAAATATGTCATTTAAAAATTTTATAAAAAATTGACACATATTACTTAAAAAATTTAAAAAATTAATTGTTTAATTGATATTGGTAGGTTTTTAAATGTAAGTTTGTTTTTTTTTATAAAAGTAATTTTTATTTTAGAAGTGTTCTGATGATGGTTCGTTGTAGAATCGAAACGTAAATAAAACAATAACAAATTAAAACTTATTTACACTGACCATTTATATATATATATATATATATATATATATATATATATATATATATATATAACTTATTTCAACTTATTCATATGTCAACTTATTTTTAGGTCATTGTAGTATGTAGTCTCGTCATTGTAGTATTTTTAGATCGTTGTAGGAATGTATTAAATAATTTTTTTGATATAAGAGCCGAGGTCCAAATAAAAGTATCCATTGAAAATTTATTTAAATAATCAAGACATAATATTCGAAATATTTCAAAGGTTTAAATGAAACACACCCTTAATATTTTCTTAATTTGCCCTGCATCCCTTTTCAGAAACAGCAGGAGCCGAAATTACGAGTCCCAAATGATTATTTTTCTCCGTTATAAAAAATAATGCCGTCGAATAAGAAAAGATTTCGTTTTGGAAATAATAAACGAACGACGATTCGATAAAAAGAAGATGTTCATGTTGAGGAAAGGAAAATGAAAAGAAAAAAAACGAAAATTATCCCGGGTAATATATTTTAGAACGTGAATGAATGAAACATTTCGTTATCTTCAAGGAACGAAACGCTTTTATTTTTTGGAAAAAATAATTTAGAAATTTGATTTCTTTCACCGACGAGGTTATTGAAATTTTCTAGTCTGTCGTTTAAATGATGTGCTAGTATTGGACATTTCTGGATATAGGAACGTCAATCAGCTGTCGCGAAAATCAAGAAAAGAAAAAGAAATATTTGAAATTGAGGAACGACACCTTCACTTTAGAATCTATATTGTGTTTTTCGTTTACCGTTTCGTTTTATTGTAATATTACAGTGGGGAGCAATATAATAATATACAACTGGTGGTTGCGGCCCATGGGTTTTTAAAGTGGGAGGGCGTAGAAGAAAAGAGTGCTGCTGAAGATTTTTTTGCTTTCCCCTTCCTCCTTTTTATTTTTCATGCTATTGAAACCCTAAACAGAAGGTGAACTAGGAAAATGAGTCAAAGGAGAGAAACTGAACGGCAATAAAATATGGTTTGCTCTGAAAAATTGTTTACTGTGGTAAATGGTGGAGGGGCGGTGCCCCTACGCCCTACCTTACGAGCCATCAATGGTTGTAAACCTTAGAACAATAAGCATAAGAGTTATGGTCTTCACTAATCGCAAAAATGCCAAATATGTAAATAAAGTACTGAAATGGTAGCGTAGCGTTCGATCTGGCAACACCTTTGGAGAGAAAACCTACCAACGCATTTTCAGTACGAATTTGAACGTTTTACACAAATTTCTCCATTTTAAAAAAATCGTTGGAAAATATTTTTTAGCAATTATACAAGACGCAAAAATTTCTAACAGAGCAAGTGAAATAATATGAAAATAATATGAATTAGATGTCGGGGACAGCCATACCAGCACAAAGAACTAATTGTTGTAACGATACGCAAAGCGCACAGAACAGAAGTCACGTTACTTTTTGATCGTACTGATATGCCGGATCTATTAAATAATATTTTTGAGCAAAAATCTGAGAAGCAAACAAATGTATCTATTGAAAATTTGTCTAAACAATCAAGACATAATATTAAAAATATTCCAAGGGTTGAAATCAAACAAACCATTAATATTTTTCCAATTGCCCTCCAGTCCTTTTTACAAACAGCAGGAGACAAAATTACGTGTCCAAAATGATTATTTTTCTCCATTTTAAAAAATAATGCCGTCGAATAACAAAAGAGAAGTAATACGAACGACAATTTGATAAAAAGATGTTGATGTTGAGGAAAGGAAAATGAAAAAAAAAACAGGAAAATTAGCGGAGATAATATATTTTAGAACGTGAATGAATGAAACATTTCATAAGCTTCAAAGAACGAAACGGTTTTTGTTTTTGAAAATCTGTTTTAGTAATTTGATTCCTTTCGCCGATGACGTTATTGAAATTTTCTATTCTGTCGTTTAAATGATGTTCTAGTATTGGACATTTCTGGATATAGAGGTGTCAATCAGCTGTCGAGAAAATCAGGCAAAAAAAATATTTGAAATTGACGAACGACACTTTTACTTTAGAATCTATATTTGTTTTTTCTTTTATCCATAAAATGTTTTTTTTTACATTCATTTTTTTTTACATTACATTTTTTTTTACAAGATTCACTTGGTGGTCTTTTTCGAGAATCAAATTTTTCCACAACTTCGAGTGACGATTCGCTATCAAGTTTGGTTTCAGACTTGGGCACAGTACAACTGAAAATTTTACAAAACTTCAACGGGCTTATGGAAACAGTACTTTGTCTAGGGCTCAGATATTGAGGTGGTTTAACATAGTTTCTGGCCTTAAGTCATCATCAGTCGGACTCGAGCTGTACGTTCGAAAGCAACTGAAGAAATGACCAAGGGTACGACCATATACAAGGTGACACAAAAAAACGGGAACTTTTTCCAATAAAACCAAGGGTGATGAAAGAAAAATTTTTGATTCATAGTAATTCAAAACTTAAAATTTGCCATTTAAGAAACATTGATAAATTTATCATTTTTTAAAAATTACGTCCTTTAGATGTCGTCTTCTTGTACTTAAATGTATTCTTGAAATCTGAGCGTCGAGATTCCTCATTCACCGCTGCAACATCTCAGTTGGGATACTGTAAATTTCATCCTGAATTCTGTGTTTTAACTCATCCAGAGTTCTAAGTCGAGTCGTGTACTTTACTCTTGAGATAGCCTCAAATGAAAAAAAAAACAAACGGACAAATCTGGCGATCTAGGGGCCCTGGGAACGTTACCGAATCTTGAGATCACACGCTAATAGCGTGGTTCAAGATATATCGTTGACCGAATGGCTGCAATAAACTGTTAATAACCCCTGTCGTAACGAAACCCGGCAAAGTTGCAAAAAAGTAAACAGTGTTTAAGGATTAGTTGTTTCGAAATATTTTAGTTTAGTTCGCATTCTTTCTTAAACAGTGCAGTTCTATAATTTCGATCGTATTTTTATTATTCCAAATATGCTAAAAATGTGGTGTTCTTGGCAAGGTAATGATCATTGTGCCTCCAGTAGTGCTAATTTTAAAAGAAAACATTTATCCAGTAACGGTAGTTCTGCTTATTCTGCGAGATGAAAATGGGCTTCATCTGACATCCACAACTTGCTTAGAAATGCATCGTCATTGTTTAGGTTTGTTATCATTTATTGACAGAATTCTAATCGCAACTGATAAGCGTTTTCCTTTAGTTGTTGCACTATCTGCAGCTTGTATGGGTGAAATTTCAAATTTAAATGAAGAATTCTGTGAACACTCTCCCGGGACATTCCAACCGCCATTGCTTGCTTACGAATTGGACGCCGTGGGCTCTGTAAGACAAACTCGCGTACAACATCAATGTTCTGTGTAGTACGGACACTTCTTGGTCCTCATGCTGGTTTCTTCTTTAAGGCAGATCCAATCTCTTCAAAGTTATTAATCCAACTTTTTATCGCGTGTTCTGATGGGACGGCACCATGACGATCTAAGTTGTAAACACGTCGGAACTCGTCGAAACTATCACTGTTTTTATAAAACATTTTTATGGCTAACGCACGCTGTTGCCCGTTCCACTAATCCATGGTTACTACACTGGCAAAGTGTTTACTTGCTCAAGGTCACTATCCCGCTGCCACCTCCTCATGGCTGCCACTATGCATTTCAAAAATTCCCGTTATTCTGTGTCACCCTGTACATCGACTATGACAGATATAGGTTAGGTTCAAACGTAAACTTCAAATGTAGCTTCGTCAATAGGACACAGCATGTGTGAAACCGTTCGAGACCCACCCAGGCCTCATCTAGGTACCAGGTATGCCTGGAAATTTGCATAGTGGACACGTGAAGAATAATACAAATAATCAAATTCCCAAATTCCAAAAATTTGGCTATTCTTTCAGTAGCCAGTTTTATTTATTTAAGTATTTTTTATGGCCACACAGTACATTGATTAATATCCCCGTGTATATTGAAACGATAATTTTCGGACAACTTCTATCTGCAATACGGAAAATAATATTTTCATTTCAAGAAAGATATCGCTACAAAACACGACATGAACGTTATTAAAACAAAACAAAGTAAAAACAAACACAAACTCTACATACACATATACAAACGTACACAACACGGTTAAACATTTCCGAAAATGTTTATTTAAATATTAGATGGTTTATTATTTATTTTCCTTTATAATGATATCTGCCTCCAGGTAGACCAGGCAGAGTATCGGATGGAGGTACGGTATTTATTTAAAAGATTTGTAACAGTTCACGATCTCATTTACATTAGGTTTACGTGTTAACATGTTTGCGCTAATTATATATTGTTTTGGTTCTTGTCTCGGCGATCCATAGAATGGTTAATTTTAACATAACATTGTCGAGTAGGTACGTTATTGATAACAGGGTTATTTGTTAATCTGGTTGAAACTCATTACAAACAGCTCTAAATACACAGAATAATACAGAGTGGCTAATTACACGAAGGTATATTCTCCATAAAATATTGCCGGAAATATATAGTTGTCTCTTTTTAATTATCTACCAGTAATTATCCTTAATTAGAAGACAGAGTAGAGCTGTTGGATGTAATGGAGTCCTTTTACCAGGTCTGTATGTATGAAACCGGAATTTGCCCATAGATGGCCCTAGCTGTCAATATAGTTACAATAAAACTGCGTCATTGGCGCCATTGGCTGCAACTCTAAAGATCTTCAACTCACAACAAAACAAAACATAGTTTGTAATAGTGTTAAACATGTCGAATTTTGTGCTTTGTAAACTTCGATTTACGCTCTGCGTTGATTTTCTGTTACCATTTGAAGAAAACTGCTGCAGAATCGCATCGAATGCTTGTTAAAGCTTACGATAAGTATGCTCTTGGTAAATCACAGTGCTTTGAGTAGTTTAAAAAAATCAAACATGGCGATTTTGACGTGAGGAGTGAAGAACGTGGAAGACCACCGAAGAACACCGTTGGTTGAAGAAACACCGTTGGTCAATTAAATATGACACAAGAACTGAATGAAAAACAAACAAGAAAACCGAAAAATAACTTGCCAAATGCTGCTCGCAAGGTACAAAAGATAGTCATTTCTCCATGGAATTGTGACTGGCGATGGAAAGTGGATATATTTTGAGAATCCTAAGCGTATGTAACTCCAGGCGAACCATCGACATCGACTGCAAGGCAAAATCGCTATGAACGGAAAACAATGATCTGTGTTTGGTGGGAGCACAAAGCTGTGATCCATTATGAGCTGCTAAAACCCTAAAACCTGGCGAAACCATTAATACTGAAAACTACCTACAACAAAAGATCAACTTGAATCAAGCTTTGTGAGAAAAACGACCAGAATATCAAAAAAGTGATATTTGCTTTATGATAATGCTTTATGATAAAGTAATAATTGTAAAAGTGATTTTTCTTTATGATAATGCACCATCACATACAGTAAAACTGGTCAATGAAACAATTGAGGCGTTTAGTTGGGAAATACTTTCGCATGCGGCTTACTCATAAGATTTGGATTCGTCCTATTACTCTGTCATCGATAAGACACGCACTTGCTGAGTAGCGCTTCACTCCCTACATAAATGTAGGAAAATGTCTCGATGACTGGCTTGCCTTAAAAAAGTACGAAAGCATTCAAATAGAAAAATGTGAAAGGAAAGGATTTACAGTTAGAGGCGCATCAGAATCTAAGGCTATTTAGCGACTGGACCTACAGCTTAACGTGGGTTCCGAACCACCGTCATCAGCTTCCGACAAACCCAGGCCAGCACCCCCCTCAGGCTAAAAACCCTTGGTTATGTGCCTACCCATAAGTTTATCAGGAAACCTACCGACTGGCGAGTGACCAACGTAGAACACTTCTCAGAAGGCATCCGGCCTTACCCAGCCTTTAACCGGCGTGACTGAGGGGTAATTCGTTGTCGGATTTTACAATCTAACCTAGAAACAATCACAGACATTTAGGTGTAGATATGTGTGGGCGTGTGTGCGTATATGTGAGTGTACATGTGAGTGTACATACAGGATCATTGGTATTCGAAAAGTATAACATAGAGACCAAGACGAAGTACATGAGGCAGAGGGAGACCGCAAAAAAGAGGGGCAGGCGACATACAGACAGAAGCCGGAAGCTTGAAGAGGTCTTTATCCAGGACTGGATAGGTTGCGACTGATTCCATCGATACTTCTTTAAAAAAATTCTAAGTCCCTTAGAAGAACGAAAAATAATGATATATATCGAAAAAATCAGTGGTGTTAGTCGCAAAATAATTAACGGGAAATTTAAATTAGATGTTAATTTAATTCCCTGTATTTTATAAAAAAAATGTCGCTTCTTTAATCCAGGTATCTTATTTAACAATTAACAAAAAGAAATCTAAAACCCAAACCAACAATTGTCTTTTTTATGGTTATATGTTTAATCCTAAAAAAAAACTAACTACAGTTGGCTTGAAGTACCGTTGCTTCGCGTCATCTACTTGCCTAATCCATTATCTATACTCTCGTACTAACAGGTACAACTCTACACTTAAAATTAATGTTTTTTTTTCGAACAATCCACAGTAGTTTCGAATAATTCAAAACAAATTATTTATCTAATGGTTTCGTGGACAATTTAGATTGAAAATTACACGGTCTCCGAAAAAAAAACACATATACTTTATTGTTTAGTTGGCTGCGTTCGGTTTTTCTTGTTTTTTCCTTGGTCGTTTGTTCTGATTGAGCCCAACGTAGAAAATTGTGTGGTTTTATGCGTAAGCTTGGACCGGATGTATCGAAATTTCTTCGGAGGATGGTTTAGATGTTGTTAAAGCTGATGTTCTGTATTGGACATGACCAGAAAATGATACAGGGACGTATAAAAGTAGGTTTTCTATGAATTTTAATCATAGTTGAATATTATGAGGGTTAAACTCTTATAGTAGATGGATTTTGAATGGACGCATATGAAAATTTTTTATTATACACTCTAGGGACTGTCGATTTATTCCGATGTTCGGCAATTTGCGTCTCATGCGCTTGAAAGGAGCATCTGTAACATTAACAACTTTTTTTTTCTCAAGAACGCTTAGGTTTTTGACTTTTGTTGTAAAACTTGCGCCGCATATAGGCCAAGCGATATGGCAAGCATCACTTGGCCAATGTGGGAATACTAAACTTGAAGAGATTTACAACTAAACACCAAATCACTTTTTTTTAACTGAACGACGCACGTTTCGCTAACCACGTTAGCACCATCAGGAGATGATTTAATCTTAATCTTATTTAATTAAATAAAATTATCTCCTGATGATGCTAACCTTAATCCTTAATCTTAATCTTATTTAATTAGATTAAATTATCTCTTGATGGCGATAATATGATTAGCGAAACGTGTTTAGTGATAAATATCTTCAAGTTTAGTATTTCTCACCAAAGGTTCCAATAGAAGAATTGAATAATGTGCATGGTAAAGTTGGCATTTGTGAAGACGCTGGCCAATGTTGGTGTTTGTATTAACCACTTGCCGATGGGTTCTCGATTTTGTATCTCATATCAAATGAACTAGCGCACGCTGGTACAAGAGCCCGTACACATATCAATACAATTTTGCATTGCGCTGTATGTGTTGTATGTGGTGTACCTGCGCGACAATATAGACGCTCGGACACACAAAGTCACACACAAATATTGTCGCCGCACAGTACGCACACGAACAATCTGTTGTCCATCAGATAATTCAAACAAATTGTTTCAGTAACTTCAACATACACGCAAAATTTTATTGCTGTGGACCCAGTTTTACGATATAAACAGACATATTTCGCTTGGACCCGACGCACGTTTACAAATAGTTTTGTTTATTATATTAGTGGCGGCTCGTGAGGGAGGGCGTTGAGACCCCGCTCCTCCAGCATTTATTAGAGTAAATAATTTTTCAGAGCAAAACACCATATTTCATGCAAAAAAAGCAAAAAAAAATCTTTAGCAGAAACTATTTCCTTCTACGCCCTCCCACTTTAAAAACCCACGAGCTGTCACTGTATTATATCATTTAAAAACAACTATGTCATCTAAATGGTAAATCAGTAAAACTGACTTTTCTGCAATAAATAAGAAAAGAAAGACATTATCTTTGTAATGTAAACTTATCGTTTCAAGGATTTGGATACAAAACTAAAAGTTTGTGAACTGGTAAAGGAATTTGATCTGCCAGAATCGACAGTCAGGACAATTATAAAAATTAAAGAAAAGTTTTTCGAAGCTGTTGGAGATGTTCAACCTCTGAATGCAAGCATCATTCGTAAACGTCATGGTATTATCGCTGAGATGAAAACAATGATGAAATTATTGGTGTGATAATCAAGTAGGAGTGAAAAACTATCCTGTTAATCCGAGCACGTGTGCTCTCAAGCTAAGCTGATTTTTGAGCGATTAAAAGAAGTACCTGGGTAGGTAGCCAAAGACGAAATCTTTAAAGTTAATAGCGAGTGGTTCAGTCGATTTAAAACTCGCTGTAACTGGTACAGCATCGCGGAAAGTGGAAAGACGGCAAGCCCTGATAAAAGCAAGAGATAAGAGGGCGATGATGAAGAAGGTGGCTGAGTGAGACTGATTGAGACATGGCATGAGGAATACTTTCCATTTCGCGGGTTATGGTTTCGGAAAGAGCTACAAGAGTTCACGGTTGATCTATGTAAGCTTTGGATTTTAAGTAGCTCCATAAAAAGGAGTCACAGGTGACTCCCGTCGTGCCATGCTTTAAAGGAGAATGGACTATTTTGCAACCCATATACAAGAATGCCTCGATAAAAATGGACGCCCCCCAGGTGATTTTTGATTCGCACCTGACTGTGTTCTGTATACTTTTATGGCAATATAGGGGAGAGTTGTCTATATTGAACCATTTTTCGAAATTCTGCTGCAATATCCAAGTACAAACGAATATTTTATTTAATAAATTAGGTACCTATTCACTAACTGTAGCGAATCTTTCAATGATAACAAAAATATTTAATCATGTCATGTTAAGTGTCAAGTTTGTTTTTTTAAAAACCCTGCTATTAGTTCAATTTACGAAACCGGTGTCCAAAAATGAACCATCCAATTTCTAAATTGAATCATATACTAAAAACACCTTTTTCCATTACACCGGTAAGTAAGTACCTAATTGAAATAAAATGCAGTTTAATATACATGATTTATTTTAACTAAACGTCGCTTCAGTAGTATAAAAAAATAAACACATTAAATATAAACGCTAAACAGAAAAAGAACAACAAATAAATTAAGGAACATTAGTTTCAACTTTTAAGGATTAAGAGCTGGTCGGTTTAAGCAGTACTTAAACAAAATTCGCAAATAAACTCTTCGTTTCCTTCAATACCGCCACACTCTTCATGTGACCACCTACAACATGCCTGGCATCCAGCTCAACCTTCATTTGGTTTAGAATTAAAGTAGCTGTCACTGCAGTATAAACCCAACTCGTTACTGTTTTTATCATTCGTGCTATCTTCTGAATCACTTGAGCTTGGTGATGGATTTCTCATTTGTATTTTTGGTTTCTTTTCATTGCCGGAAAATAAATTCATAGTTGCTTTTTCTACTGGCGTCTTTCTTCACTTTACTGTTTCTGGGTTTTGCTTGTTTGTTCTCTGTATTTTTTTTCATTAAGATCTTCTTTGTATGGGGTACTAGTTAGCAGTACTGCTGAAGCTGTTGTTTTATTCTTACGCTTTTGAACAATTTTACTTGTTTCAGGAACAGCTCATTTAGACTTTGATTAAGCTTCTCTGGAGTGATTTCTCCAAATACTTTTCTGAAATGAACCGTGACTAAAGACGGACAAGCAGAATCAACTTGCTGTGAAACACCATTAGAAGAACTGGTGGGTTGATTGTGAAGTGAGATATCTTCTGTGTCAGCCTCAGGTTCGGCAGGTGGCTCTGAAGAGATATTACCATTCTCTGGGTTTTCATGAACCTGAGGTGTTACAATAGTTGATGGGGCATATAAGTGGTCTCCGAACTTATTACGGTTGACTGGTCAAATTCTAACTCCTTTAAAGGCATTTTCTGCAATACCGACAGTAGCAGCTTTTCCATATTCCCTACTCAATAATTCGGACACGATATAAACTGTTATCGGTTGTCCAACGTGTGCTCGTAGCTACGAATCTTGCTCCTGGGCGTAATAGTTATTCATAGGTTTAAAAACACCAACATCTAACGACTGTAAACGGTGGGAAGTATGACCAGGTAGTTGCAAAAGATGAATGGAACGCTGACGAGAAAAATCTAGAGCTGCAAGATTTTTGTTGTGTGTGGAATGGCCATCTAGTAACAGAATTACTAGCTTATCTGGACTTGACTGAACCACATGGTGAAAATGTTTCAGTCACTTAAGGAAAAGGTCGCTATTTATGTATCCCGTGTCAGATTTTTCAACGATACTTCCTGTCGGAGCTCCTCGTGCAAGTTCAGGGGCAAATTTTTTTTGTTTAAAGATAATCATAAGCGCAATATAAAGACCTGCGACATTGCAGCAACAAGCCATTGTGATGTTTAAACCTCTTTCACCGCTAGCAATTCCACTCACTTGGCGCTTACGTTTTTGAGTTACCACATTTTGCAATTTTTTCTAGACTGTCGTGTAGTCAGATTCATCAACGTTAAATATTGCATTTGCGGTGATATGGTGTTTGTCAACAAGTTGCTGTAAGATATCGAAAAATTGCATTACCTTTCCTTTTTCAAAGCCTCGTGCTCGCGCTAGTGATGTGGATTCTGGTTAACGTACTGATAAATTCGGGTGTCTGCGTATAAATGCATAAAACCATTTCTTGCCAGCAACTTTGTTCTCTTTATTAATTGAATGTCGTGGACGTCGCGTGTCTCTTATAGTGAAACCATAAAGCATTTCTTCAAATTGAATAATGTGCTGCACGCACTAGTGGGTTTTCAGTTTTATTCGAAAAACCACATGTAGTGTATATTAATGTGCAACGGGTAGGGTAGGTAGGTAGGTAGGCAAGGGTAGGTATATTAATGTGCAACGCATTCGTTCAATCCTACACCTTCCTCTTTATATGTCCGAATGACCATGGCCATGTTAACTTCCGTCCAAAGGCCATATTTACCTCTCTTCGGCATTTTCAAGGTTTGCCTGAAACAAATAGCAGAAATTCAACCGGTTCAATTTCCGAAACGTAAATGGGTTCAATTTGGGAACCACGGATCAATTCGTTTACAATTAACCTCATTTATTTAAAACTAATAAGTCAATTTTTAAAATGGGTGAGAATGTTGCTAACAGTGTATCCCTAATACGTAACATATATAAACTACTTACCGGTACTAATATAAAAAATTCACTTTTTGTCGAAAACTCAAGAAAAACTACAAGAAACATTCGTAAAACATAAACACGTGCATAGCTTTGAATGCCGACTGCCGATTCCTTTGAAATTCGATAGAGGGAGGTAACTCTCATTGCAAGATGGCTCCAGGTTGCAAACTGTAGAAAATACCTGGATGGTTCTATTTAGGTGTGGGTTCAAAATAGACAACTCTCTCCTACCACTAATGTATAAAATCAATAAATATTGATATTCGTTTAAAAATAATAGTATGCCAATTTTTGCAAAAATGTATATATATATATATATATATATATATATATATATATATATATATATATATATATATATATATATATATATATATATATATATATATATATTATTAATATAATGTAATGTAATATAACATAACATAATATAATATAATATATATAATATAATTGGATTTTAAAAAATGTTTTTTTGACAGTCTAATTTTATTGATCACCACTGTATATGTCACAAATTAACGGTTTTATATTATTATCAGATGTTAGTAAGCATCTTAACAATATTAAATTGAATTAAAAAGATCGGGCTTATTTTTATAGAAATATTTTAATATCATAGTAGCATTTATTTTCGTTTTGGAATTCAGCGCTTTAAAAAGTCAACGATTCACCTGTCAAGATTATTTCGCCATGTTAAATGCTAAATAAATATATCAAAGTCATGAAACCATACGACCACTAGTCATTTAAAAACTTGCGGTTTTTCTATAAGCCCCAAAATGTTGGCTAACAAAATTAAATTTTTATATTTAGCTTTTTTAAATTTACTTTTCAAGGATGCAAAACAAAAATTCTTTTTAATTTAACAAGTGGAGGTACAAACAGAAAATTTCGGATGTTAGAAGTACTTTTAGAACAACTACGAAATCAATTAGGTTCGAGAATTCTTTTAAATTACTGAACCATCATCGACATATTTTTTGTAGCACCTATAATTACACGTTTGTAGAATAAATAATGGTCGAAAATTTGTTTCGAACGAGCTGGTAGCCCGTTTTTTTTACCTTCTAACGTCGGCATATTGTTGGATGTGTTCGTTTTGATTCCACAGAAGAGTTAAAATTAATTTTCGAGAGCAACACAAAAAGAAATTGATTGCTATTGGTTAGAGTTTTATTAGACTGGAGTATATTTTTACTTTGTCGGCTACAATTTATTTTTGATGACAAATAAATAGTTTTAACACAATCACTCTGCTTGATACTGATATCAATTTACATTAATTTTATAAATAGAAGATTAATAAATTATATATATATATATATATATATATATATATATATATATATATATATATATATATATATATATATATATATATATATATATATATATATATATTATTATTCACATATGGGCCCGAGTGGACCACGCGAAGTACAATTAAAGGCGTTTGTTGTTGTTAGCCTTCCTTTGCGCCCATACTAATTTCATTTTTTCGCTATGAGCTTTTTTTCTTTCGTCAGACCAAGTTGTTCCAGTCTTCCTACATTTTTCTCTCTGGCCAACCTTCCAAACGTCAACCTTGTGTCTGAAACAGCTTCTATCCTGAATTTCACTTTGTGTAATATTTGCTGATCTTAGGTCCTCTTTAATTGCAGCAATCCATTTAATTATTTCTACTTTAGCTCTACTCCTATTTTCATAAAATTCGACTATTTGTCTAGTTAGTCTATTTGGATTCATCCGTTTTATGTGTCCGTAAAACTTAAGTCTTCTTTTTCTCATATCGCTATGTATATCTGTGTATTGTTTGATTTCTTGGTTTTCTCGAAGTCGGTATGTTGTTGTATTTATTTGTTTGGGGAATAGGATTTTTCTTATGATTTTTCTTTCCATCTTTTCAATGTCCTCGATGTCTCTCTTTCTATTCAAAATGAGCGTTTCCGCCCCATATAGACATTCTGGCTTAATAACTGTGTTGTAATGTCTCAGTTTTGTGTTTTTAGATAGGCATTTTTTGTTGTAAATATTTTGTGTAAGTCTCAATGCCGTTTCCATTTTTTGACATCTACACTTATTGGCCGCTTTTCCAACCCATTTTCCATGATTATTTCACCCAAATATTTGAATTGAGAGACTCGTCTGATGTTACCATATTTTGTTTTTAGAAATGGTGTTCTTAGTCTGTTGCAGGTCATGTATTGTGTCTTTTCAAAGAAAATTTGGAGTCCTACTTTTTCTGCTGTTTCTTTTAGAATTTCAATCTGTTTCTGTGCCGTTAATACATCTTGAGCCAAAATTGCTACATCATCAGCAACCGCCAGACAATCAATTTTGAAGTTGGTTCTCCGCAGTTTAATGAGCTGGTCAATATTCAGGACCGACTTTTTTTCACGCCACACCTGTATTACTTTTTCTAGAACACAGTTAAATAAGAGTGGCGAGAGTCCATCCCCTTGTCTCATTCCAGTTTTAATTTCGAAGGGCTCTGAGATATCACCCATGAATTTAACTTTTGACCTTGTGTTAGTTAATGTTGCTTTAATAATTGCCAGAGTTTTCAGATCTAGTCCTTGTTCCTTCAAGATTCGGAATAAAGATTCGCGGTCTATAGAATCATATGCTTTCTTGAAATCCACAAATGTACAGACGAGATTTTTATTGTACAGTTTTTGATGTCTTAAGATCAACTTTAGATTCAGGATCTGTTCAGGGCAGGATCTGCCCGGTCGAAAACCTGCTTGATATTCACCAATTTTAGGTTCCAACTGTCCTTGTGCTCTGTCTAGTAGACATTGAGATAGAATCTTGTAACAAACTGGGAGTGATATCCCTCTATAGTTGTTTACATCCGTTCTATCTCCTTTCTTGTGTAGTGGATGGATTATAGCATCTTTCCAATCTTCCGGAATCCGTTCGGTTCGCCAAACTTCTTGTAGAATATATATATATATATATATATATATATATATATATATATATATATATATATATATATATATATATATATATATATATATATACATACAGGGTGTCCCAAAAAATTGCCTTCACGATGTATTTAACAACTTATATATACGCTTCTAATAAACCGATGTTTTTTAAAAAGATTTGGGACTTGCGTTGTGGCTGAAGGCAAACAATTTGAACATTCCTTATGTTTCTTGTGTTAGTCTTAGTCAAATAAACTTTTAATCCTAATTTAAAACTTAAACCAAAAGAAATAAAATCATTATAATAATATAATTTCACAATCATTTGAATAAAATCATTTCACAAATCAGTAACTTTTCTTTGCCAAATCAGGGCGTTTTTTCAGCTCTAAAATAATAATGTCTTTTGATGACCTTAGGAATACCATAAAATAACGGTAATAATCTTTCCGGTACCAACCCATTGTTTTAACACTTCTTTCATTTCTACTGTGTGGTGATAAATCGAAATTTCATCAAGAGTTACGAATCCCAGCAAAAATTTTCAGCTCATAGTACACGATACCTTTCTTATCCCATCAAATGTACAGTATTGTTTTCTTTCCTTCGATTTGGTTGCGGTCGATGTTGATGGTTGGCCTGGGTCAAAAAGATCCATTTTTCATCTCCACGCACGATCCTATGCAAAAAGTATCTCTTTCATACAGAGAAAGTAAAACAAAAGAAAATGATATACAGACGATCACAAATGCTTTGGCAAACAACATTTAACCTCCAAACCGTTTGTTTTTGAATTTGCAAATCGTCTTATTCCAACAATGCTTGCAATTCGGCATCTGCAATTTTTTTCGGTTAACCTGAACGTTCTTTGTCTTTCAAGTTGAAATCACTACTTTTGAATCATCTTAGCTAACACAAGTGTTTTGCATTGGCACATTATCACCGTAAGTTTCCGCAATGGTACGACGACTTTCACTCGCGTTTTTCTTTTGATTAAACAAGAAAAACAGTCAGTGCCGCGAATACTCTTTATTTGGATCAAAACTCGATATGTTTACTAAACAAAAAAAAATTGTAAAAAACGAAATCGTATTGAAAGATTCTGTCCTAGGAACAAAATGATATAAAAGATTAGTCTGTGAAGCGACTCTTGTTTTCTGCGCTATCTTAAAAAAATAATTATTATTAACCGCCACACCTCCTACAGACAATTTTTTCTTCGGTTTTGCGCAATAAACTTCCACGCAGAAGAAGCTTTTAATATATATACGAGAAAACGAGATTCGTTTTTTCCATACTTGTAAACATATCGGACTTATCTGTTTGGGGAATGCTCTCATCAACACAAAATTAAATATCATTTCGGCTTAAAATTCAGAAGCATTACCAGAAAGAAAGCTACTTTACCTGTAATGTATCAGCAACAATTCAGATTCGTCTGATTAGGCCCAGTGGCAAGAAAAAATGTTGAATATAAATAACGAAAATGTGCATAAATAAAAACATCGGTCAACCATTTCTTATAACATACGGTGTACTAAATAGAAAAAATCAAGATGTGAAACACCAAACCCAAAGAGATTTACCACTAAACATAAAATCATTTTTTATAAAGCTCTCGGTGCACGTTTGTTAGCATTATCAGGAGATAATTTAATCTAATTCTAAAACTAAACTATGTTCTATTTATATGATAACACTAATTAATAACCTACTACCTAAGAAACGTACTACCTGCCTAAACTAAACTAAAAAACGAACTGTATATTTCTAATCCAAAAGTTCCAAGATTGTATGCTCTACCAAAAATTCAGAAACCAGGAAAATCGATGAAACTAATTGTATCAGCCATTGATTGTCCAACATACAATTGGGCAAAATGGTTAACAAACAACCTTCCTGTTCTGTGATAAACTCAACAAAATTCATAGAAAAAGTCAAAAACACTCATCAACAGGAATGTGAGGTATTGGTTTCCTCTGACGTATCGTTGTTGTTTCCGAGTGTCCCGTTTCCACATACATTCACATATCTAAAGGAGTTACTCGAGTTAAATGATTTTAATAACAAGATTGTTTCTGAGTACATCTTAACACAATTGAGTCATCATATATCCCGTTTATAGCGCTATCCGCCTTTAGGTTCCTAATCGCCAGTTATTTCTATCCTCCCAGTCATCCTCCGAGAGATTCCTTGCCGACATAGCTTTTGTTATTCCATGCAACCATGTTATGGGCGGTCTTCCTCTTTTCCTCCTTTCCGTAGGCATCCACTCCAGAATCCTTTTAGGTAGTCTTTCCCTTGGCATTTGCCTCACATGTCCATACCAGCCTAGTTGTTTCCTTTCGATGTCATCAATTATTGTGTGTTCTACCCTCATTAAATTTCTGACGTCCTCATTTCTAACATGTTCAAGTCTAGATTTACCTGCCGATCTTCTCCAGAAATCCATTTCCACTGCAAGTAGGCTGTTTTTTTGCTTGTTTGTCAGCTGCCATACTTCCGAGCCATAAATCAGTGTGGGTTGTAATATAGAGTTAAAAATTTTCTTTTTTGTCTGTGCTCTAATATTTTTTGCCATAATATTGAGTTCAATGCTCCGATAACCTTATTTCCCTTTGTTATTCTGTCTTTTATTGTTTCGTTGTTTCGGCCAGTCTTGTTGAGTCTTGAGCCCAGATATACGTATTCCTCGCAGCACTTGATATATTCGTTGTCCAGAATCAGATCTCCTGGTAGTTGTTCTTGTCCAATGTTCAAATATTGTGTCTTCTCTGTGTTAATTTGCAATCCCCATCTCCTGTATTCTTCGAATAGCTTCCGCGCCATATATTCCAGGTCTTCCTTATCCTGGGCGATCACCACCTGATCATCAGCGTAGTGCAATGTATATAGAGTTGTATCCTCTATTGTTATTCCCATGCCATTACACTTCCGTTTCCATAACCTTAGCGCTTCATCGATGTATATATTAAATAGGGTAGGTGACAAAGAACATCCCTGGCGTAAGCCTTTAGTTACGTTGAAGCCTTTTGAAAGTTTATTACCCATTTTTATTCTAGATGTTGTGTTTCTATAGAATTCCTTAATGGCATTTGTAATAGTCACATTAATATTAGATTTCTCTAGGACTTCCCATAGTTTCACAATAGGGACCGTATCGTATGCTTTTGTTAGATCTACTAGAAGTAGGTGTACATCTTGTGACCGCATTGTCTTCTTTTCAATAATTTGTGTTAGGCAGAAAATATTGTCTATTGTTGATCTACCTGCCCTAAAGCCGTTTTGTTCTTCAGATTCGTAGGGATTATATTCTTCACATATGAGATCCTTTAATATTTTTCCATAAAGTCGACTTAATGTACTCGTCACCGTTATACCTCGATAGTTGTTGCAGTTCTTTTTGTTGCCCTTTTTATGTATAGATGTAAACCAGCCTTCTTTCCAGCATTGTGGAACTGGTTCCCCATTTAAACATCGGTTGAAAATTTCTGTCAGGATCTTAAAAAGTTGTTCCGTTCCATTTTTTATTAGTTCTGCAGGGATACCTTCCGGGCCTGCGGCCCGACCATTTTTTAATAAGTATATGGCTTTCTTTGTCCTGTCCAGATCAAGAGCTATGGGTTCTCCAACAATTCGGATTTTCTTGGGAGACTTGTTCATATATTCTGTTCTTTGCTCTGTCAGAAGTGATTTATAGTGCTGCTCCCATTGTTGGGCTGTAATTGGGTTTATATTTATTTCATTTCTCGTTTGTGACCTTAGATTCTTTATAAATCTCCATGATTCACTAGATTTACGCCCACCTATATATCCATCTAATTCTTGGCATTTGTTTTCCCAAATTTGATTCTTTGCTTGAACCACAGCCTGTTTGAATATCGATGTAGCTTCTTTGTATTTCTGTCTGTCTTCTTGCCTCTTTGAACTCATCCATTTTTCATGGAGCTTTTGTTTTTTGTTCTTCATTTGTTGTAGTTGATCGTTCCACCTTTGGGATATGTTTGTTTAATTCCTAGGGATTCTTTGGCTGCTTGGTGTATTCCTTCTGTTACATTTTTAAGTAGAGATTCAGTTGAACTATTCTCGGGAACCTTTATTAATCTTCCATCTAGTCTATTCTTATATAAGGTTCTCGTACTTTCATTTTCCAGGCTTGACAGATTGTATCGAGGATCTGTATTGCTTTCCAGATTTTCATTTTTAGGTTGTCGATGGCTGTTTCCTTTGGTTTGCTTATATATTGGTAAAATTATTTTTCCTTTTAGGAGATAGTGATCACTTCCGCATTCAGCTCCTCTGCATACCCGGACGTCATGTATTTTAATACTTGATTTTTGCTTGATAATTAGATAGTCAATTATCGACTTTAGGTTTCTGGTCTTTTGGATCCAAGTATATTTGTGGATATTTTTATGTGCATAAAAGCCATTCGTTATTGTCAATGATTGATGCTGACATAGTTCAATCAATCTTACCCCATTATCATTCAGTGTCTCTTCTCCATGAGGTCCAACCACTAAATTCTGTGTTTTCTTTCCCGTTCTGGCATTTATGTCTCCGAGTATTAAGATCTCTCTAGAGGGTCCTATATTTGATATTACGTCCTCCAGTTGTTTATAGAAATTTTCCTTTTCATCAACTCTCGCGTCCTCATTCGGGCCATATACCCCAATTATCGACAATTTTATTCCCCTCAGGCATACATTTACTCTTAATATTCTCTCGTTCACCGCTTCCCACTCGGAGATATTCTTTTTGTACCTTTTGTTAATAAATAAAGATACACAATTGAGTATGAAGCAAAATTGTTTTCAGCTTAATAACATTTTTTACGAACAAGAAATATCGGCAGAAAATGAAAATTTAGATGATTTTATTAAGAAATTAAATAATAAATCCCAAAACATAGTATTCACACATGAACTCAAAAACAACGGTAGTTTACGATTTCTGGATGTTTTAGTTGATAAAACCAATAAAACAGGTTAAATTTTGATATTTTTAGAAAAAACTCCAACACTTCGAGATACTTTTCCATCGATTCGAATTATAACTTCCTAAATAAGAGGGCTAGTTTAAATTTTATGGTAAATAGATTAATCAACTTTCCTTTAAACAAAGAAATAAAATGAATTAGAGAGGTATCCGAAGTAAATGGTTATAATAAGAACTTTATAGATAAGTTAAATAGAAAACATAAGTTTAGAAAATCATTGGAAGAATTTTCGACTTTTCGAAAGGAGGGCTTTAACATGAGGGCTAGACAAAATTTTGAAAAAAGTGGACATTAAGGTTGTGAAAGATTTTTTGTGAGTGTTTTAGATTTAGATTAAATCATCTTCTGATGATGGTAACATGGTGAGTAAAATGTGCATCGACACTTTTAAAAGAAGGGATTTAGTGTTAAGTGGTAAATCTCTTTGAGTCAAGATTATTTACTTTAAACTATCAGAAACGATTAAGAAAACATAATTATATTTCAAAGAAAGAGAAAACATTTACGCTGGATATAAAATTGAACGAAAAACATCCTGCTTTCACCAATAAAATATTTCAAGTATATATTGATTTGCCCTAGCTAACGGTACCCAGCAACCAATTACCATTCATATAATTCTGACGTATCGGAGCGGACTCCAATTCAACATGACGACCGTTTCCTGCGATAAATTAAAATTCCTGCTAATGTGTCCGCACCTTTCTTATTTTTGCTCCCCGAACTGGCCGCTTAGCCTGTAATTCTTTGCAACGGGCGTTTGCGAACATCTTTTTTTTTTTTGTTGGCTTTAGATGTTTCCTAACGGGTGTTGCGTGCATGGATTTTCTAAACATCCGTTATACTTATATACTTAGCAGTTATTTGCACTATTATTTTACAAATGAACTGAGGATATGTCTTTATTCAGATATAGAATTATACCTTTGTGTATCAGAAATATATCAGAGCCCTAAATAAATGTCTATATATATATATATATATATAATATATATATATATATATATATATATATATATATATATATATATATTATATATATATATATATATATATATATGTCTCACAACTGTCACACAATAACTTTGTTTTATGACATTTTGTCGTAACTTCGCGAATAAAGAAGTGGGGGGAGTTTTTAGATAAAAAGTCGTCTAATGTCCGTTTGTCTAAACCGATTTTCCTCAATTTGGATTCATCTGGGACAATCAGATAATTTGAGAGATAAATTATTTAGTTTATAAATGAAACCGCCAGGTGGCGTTACATTCAACAATAGTTTTTTCTGAAGTTTTGTTTAGTTTTTTCAAATGGAATGGTACAGCTTTTTCTACATGGCAAGAAAGGTAATTTAAAGAGGAATCGTCCAGTGAAAACCCGAAATCGATATCTCTGACATGTCAAGAGATATTTCGATTTTTCTGAAAAAATCAGTTATTATTTCACTACTACCTGCATTAAGTTAAAAAAATATTAACCTAATGTTTGCCTTCCTTCACACTTTACCTAGGCTTAGGACTGGTCCAAATTCTTCGTGCCATATTAATTTGGAGCGTGTTTAAAGACCAACGGGCCAATAATGAAGATAATAATAATAACAACAGTCAAATAAAATTAACAGCACAACAATATAATAATTAACAGAATCTGAAATTTAACGCCTTTCTAAATGTTCAAAATGCCTTCCATCCTTAGAATATATATATATATATTTATATATATATATATATATATATATATATATATATATATATATATATATATATATATATGGCTGCTTTGGATTTGGTATGTGAAATGGTGCTAGATACAAAAATATAAAAATATGAAAATTTATTACTTAATAATGTTATTATGTAATAATTATATATACAACTTAAATTATCTGTATCATTTCTGAAATTTAATGTATTATTTTATTTTTTTTTATAAAAATCCAAAACAAACATAACATATCCATATAAACGAATATAACTATTTATTACTTTGAGATTTATTATTTAGAGGTCGAAGGTACGTACCGATCGAACAAAATTTACCGAGAATGCTCCAAAAAACAATAAGTGGCCCGAAAACACCGAAAAAACTCCCTTGGGTTATCCATAGGGTGTAACGGTATTTATGTATCATAATAGTTCTTTATAAACCTGTTCCAGACTGTTCTATCCTGTGTTAGACTTTTTGCCATTGCCCACGTTTTCTCTTCTTCTTTAAAACCTCTCCCACCACTTTGCCCCAGGTTTACTTTGATTTCCATCTCCTCCTTTTCCCCTGTATTCTCGTTTCACATACCGTGTGGACTTGTAGTGTATTGGGCAATCTTTGGAGACGTCTTCTATGTCCAAATATCCTCTAAGATTAATATCTAAACAATTCATCCAAATACAAACTATGTTTGTATTTGTGTAGTTTGTATTTGAAAAAGGCACTGTGTGTCGAAACAATTGTCATACATACAATTTTAAATATAGTGAAATTTTTAGATATTAATCTTTGTTTATTAATTTTATTTCTAATTCTGTTCTTCCGTCTTACTCCCGTTACTTTTCTTAGGTATATCATCTCTACCGCTCTAATTTTACGCTTTTTTCGTGTTCAGTGAGTATTCATCCGTATTTTAAGGTAGGTCTATATAATATTTGGTATATTTTCTTCTCTGTTTATCTTGTTAAATGTTTCTTCTTCTTGAAGCCGCTTCTTAAGCCATTATACCATGTGATCAAAATTGACTAAGACTTATAAAAACACATTTCTTGCAATTTTTATATAAATCTTTATTATCGCCTTCAATATAGATTCCTTCAATATATGCCAACGCTTGATCCAAACATCCATTCACTTGGAACAAGCGTAGGTCGAATTGGCGTTCAGTTCATTCCGCAAATTATTTATAATGTTCTCAGTCGAGTCAAAACGCAATCCACGGAGCGGATATTTAAATTTGTAGATGAAAAAATAGTTTCACGGAGCTATATTCGGTGAATACGATTCTTGATCGATAATTTTCGTCACGGGTTTGGGCAAAAAATCACGCACAATTAGAGCAGTATGAGATGGCGCGTTTCATATCCAAAATATCAAACAAAATGTGTTGAGGTGATCCATAAGAGGTGCCAAGTTCAAACACGATTGTTTTAATGCTCATGATCTGATCGCCGTTAACAGAGGTAGATGGCTGACTGACATGGGGTAAGTTATCAACGAACTCACGGCCTTCACTGAATGTTCTATGCCACTCAAATACTTTGTTTCTTGAGTTAACAGAAACCTCATAGGTTATGTGTAACATTTACAATGTATTCATTCCAGAAATTTTACTGGAAACACAAAATTTCACATAAAATCTTTATTCAATTTTTTTTATCTATGGTAAAAATCCCCAGCGTAACTTTTCCTGAGACAAAAATCTCTGCCGAACACACACACTCTCAAACTTATCACTTATCCCTTCAACTGGATGACATAAGTTTTGTCTCTCGAGGTTCAGACTCTTCAGGGCGCCGACATATACCATACCATCAAGAAGAGGAAAACCCTATCCACAGCTAACAACCCATGTTTTCGCCGACCTCCCGTCGGATGGCGTATATATGTAGTGTTAGATTTTCTTAGACTGCGTCCAATGAGACAGCAGTAGCTGAGTGTCATCACACATCCAATCGTTGATCCAAGAAAATCTAACAGTATATATATATATATATATATATATATATATATATATATATATATATATATATATATATATATATATATATATATATATATATATACATATATATACATATATACATATATATATATATATATATATATATATATATATATATATATATATATATATATATATATATATATATATATATATATATATATATATATATATACCTCGCTTAAGGTACTGGACGGGTCACGGGTAGTGGATAGTGAAAGTTCCATTAGATATTAATGGACAGCTGCGAATATCCCAAAATAAGCAGCCCCGAACCAAAGCAAAAAAAGAAAACTAAATCCACTTAGCGTCTGACTTGTATCAAGGGGCTGAGTGGTCAGCGTCTGTTCACCAGTGGAGCTGGTGATATTTAAATTCTGAAACTAACCCCTCCAGTCTTAACCTCTGAACCGTCATGGTTCAAACCTTTAATTCAAAGTACAAGATGAAACGTTCTAGTAATTACAAAATTACCCCAGGAGGTAGACAATCCTCTGCCAGCTTTGCTGGTACAACCGGACTTTCGGATTCTGGGGCGTCCGGGCTTAAACGCAAAATCTTTCAGAGGGAGTCGGAGACCTCTGGCCAACGTCTGAAACCGAAAATAAAAACTTTCTTTGGAACGGTAAATATCAATTCTCTCCTGCGTCCAGGAAAACTACACGAATTGGAGCGAACATTAAATCAGCAAAAAATCCAAATTTTAGCTTTGCAAGAAACCAGATTGATAGATGATAACACCTTGGAATTCGGCAACTACAGACTTATTAAAAAGTAAAACGGACAAAAGAATACTCAAAAATACACCACATCTCGGTGTTGCTTTCGCTGTCTCAAGAAACATTCTTGGTTCTATAACAAATGTCCAGCCAGTAAATAATCGACTTATGACACTATCCCTCAAGTGTGCTAACAAAAACTATACATTAATCAATGCACACCTCCCAGTTAACGAAGAAAATAAATCTAATCTTGAAAATGTAAATAAGTCCTGGGAAATTCTGGAAAAGACTATCTCTAAAATTCCCTCTAACCATGTAAAAATCCTATTGGGTGATTTCAACGCCCAACTAGGGAAAGAAAAAAAGTACAGGAAAACAGTCGGCAGTTTTCCCGCTCATAAATGGACTAACCATAATGGTAGAAGATTGGTTGAACTATGTTCGCAGTTTAATCTAAAAATAATGTCAACCCATTTTAAGAAGAAAATAACAAAACAAAAGACCTAGAGGTGCCCCAACACGTACATGGGTGAATTTCAAATTGTCCATGTTGCCATTTCGTACCCTAATTATAAAGAGATTTTGAATGTTCAAGTCAGGAAAGGAGCAAATATAGACACGGATCACTACTTGACTAGAATCAAACTTAGCTTAAAACCTCGAAAACTTATTCAAAAGGGGCTGCTAATACCAAAGTTTGACCCAACGAAAATAAAACCAGCCCTAACAGAAGAACTTGATAAACAACCTGCGCAGAACTGGCAAGAATTAAAACAAAAAATCATTAAAACGGCCTTAAAGTTGGTCCCTTTACAAAAACGTAGAAAACATCCGTGGTGGGATGAAGTTTGCGAGCAAGCAGTATTAAGCCGAAGTAAAGCATTCAAAGATTGGAACAGTCAAAAAACAGCGATAAACTATAACATCTTTTTGGAAGTAAGAAAAGAAACATCGAAGCTAATTAGACAAACTAAAAGAAAATATGAAAACAATCAACTTAATGAAATAGAAAAAGATTTCCAAAAAAATAACACCCGAAACTGTTACAAAACATTTAAAACTAAATTAACAGGCTATGAACCGCAGAGCCTATGCTTTCAAAAGGAAAACGGACAATTAGCTCTAAATAACCAAGACAATTGCAAGGAACTTGCGAAATATTTTGAACAAATACTAAACTGTCCTGAGCCCTTAAACAAATTACCAACACTAAACCCTAAACAAACAAAGCCACATTCATTACCACCGAATGAAGAGGAAATAATTAGGCAAATCAAGCGGCTTAAAAATAACAAAGTTTCTGATGAAGATGGAATCACTGTTGAACTTTTGAAATCCGCTGGTCCAGGTACAATCAAGGAAATAACCAAAATTCTACAAGAAGTTTGGCGAACCGAACGGATTCCGGAAGACTGGAAAGATGCTCTAATCCATCCGCTACATAAGAAAGGAGATAGAACGGATGTAAACAACTATAGAGGAATATCTCTTCTCCCAGTTTGTTACAAGATTCTATCTCAATGTCTACTAGACAGAGCACAGGGACAGTTAGAACCGAACATTGGTGAATATCAAGCAGGTTTTCGATCGGGCAGATCCTGTCCTGAACAGATCCTGAATCTAAAGTTGATTCTAAGACATCAAAAACTGTACAATAAAAATCTCGTCTGTACATTTGTGGATTTCAAAAAAGCATATGATTCTATTGACCGCGAATCTTTATTCCGAATCTTGAAAGAACAAGGACTAGATCTGAAAACGCTGGCAATTATTAATGCAACGTTAACTAACACGAGGTCAAAAGTTAAAATCATGGGTGATCTCAGAGCCCTTCGAAATTAAAACTGGTGTGAGACAAAGGGATGGACTCTCTCCACTCTTATTTAACTGTGTTCTAGAAAAAGTAATACAGGAGTGGCGTGAAAAAAAGTCGGCCCTGAATATTGACCAGCCCATTAAACTGGGGAGAACCAACATCAAAATTGATTGTCTGGCATTTGCTGATGATCTAGCAATTTTAGCTCAAGATGTATTAACGGCACAGAAACAGATTGAGATCCTAAAAGAAACAGCAGAAAAGGTAGGACTCCAAATTTCCTTTGAAAAGACAGAATACATGACCTGCAACAGACTAAGAACACCATTTCTAAAAACGAAATATGGTAACATCAGACGAGTCTCTCAATTCAAATATTTGGGTGAAATAATCATGGAAAATGGGTTGGAAAAAGCGGCCAATAAGGGTAGATGTCAAAAAATGGAAACGGCATTGAGACTTACACAAAATATTTACAACAAAAAATGCTTATCTAAAAACACAAAACTGAGACATTACAACACGGTTATTAAGCCAGAATGTCTATATGCTGCAGAAACGCTCATTTTGAATAGAAAGAGGGACATCGAGGACATTGAAAAGAAGGAAAGAAAATCATAAGAAAGGTCCTGGGCCCCAAACAAATAAATGGCACAACATACCGACTTCGAGAAAACCAGGAAATCAAACAATACACAGATATACATAGCGATATGAGAAAAAGAAGACTTAAGTTTTACGGACACATCAAACGGATGAATCCGGGTAGGCTAACTAGACAAATAGTCGAATTTTATGAAAATTGGAGTAGAGCTAAAGTAGAAATAATTAAATGGATTGCTGCAATTAAAGAGGACCTAAGATCAGCAAATATTACACAAAGTGAAATTCAGGATAGAGGATGTTTCAGACACAAGGTTAAGGTTTGGAAGGTTGGCCAGAGAGAAAAATGTAGGAAGACTGGAACAACATGGTCTGACGAAAGGAAAAAAGCTCATAGCGAAAGAATGAAATTAGTATGGGCTCAAAGGAAGGCTAACAACAACAAACGCCTCTAATTGTACTTCGCGTGGTCCACCAGGGCCCATACGTGAATAATTATATATATATATATATATATATATATATATATATATATATATATATATATATATATATATATATATATATATATATATATATATATATATATATATAAATAGTACATATATACATATATATATATATATATATATATATATATATATATATATATATATATATATATATATATATATATATATACATATATATATATATATATATATATATATATATATATATATATATATATATATATATACATATATATATATATATATATATATATATATATATATATATATATATATATATATATATATATATATATATATATATATATATACAGGGTATCCAAAAAATCAACGTCAAAACGAAACGGAAATCAAACGAAAAATCTTAGTCATGGGTTTTTTAAATTATAGGCATTCATAAAAAAATTCACACTCTGTTATGATCTCTCAAGTACTGTGACTACAAATCTTCATTTGTCTTAATTTTTTTTAATATAACTCTGAACAACCCTTCTGCAAAATGAAGTCTAAAATTAAAATGCAACTGCCTTAGTTAAAGAAATATCACTTTTTGCCTACTTACTCAAAATGGTTATATCCCCCAACTTTTACGAGCTGTACTGAAAAAAATATGTACTACGCTATTTTGGCAAGTGACTTTAGTCACTAGGTGGCGGATTTACTCCGAATTCCAGAACGATATCAAACATTGATAGATTACATCCAATAATTCGATCGAAATTAGCCAGTCTGCACTACCAATTGATGCCGCATCCACCCTATTCTCAGGACTTGGCCGGTCTGACTTCGTTCTCTTCCTAAATATGAAACGAAGGTGTATTTTACAGTCAAGACAGTCACAGTTTAATACATTTTATTTTTTGAAAGGCATAAGAAAGTTGGAAAATTGTTGAGTAAAGTGTATCGACCTACAATAAAACTACGATGAGATATTAACTGATTTTCAACCAAAAAGCATATATTTGCTCTGCCCTAATTTTTGAAAAGGTAAAGTAACTTCCGGGACACAAACGTTTTATTTTTAGGATAGAAACTTCTGGATCAACACTCGTACATGATTTATAATTTTACAAAAAAATCTAAAAAAGTATACTCTTATCCATTTTCTCAAAAACGTAATTATGAGAATTCGACCGAAAGTTTTAAAACATTTCTCGCCGCCGAGCACACAAAAAAAGTAATTTATTTAAAAAGGAAAAGTTTGCGCGTTAAGTAAACATTTTATTCCTTTCAAAAACAAACATTAGACCCGAAAAAAAAATGCGTGCACCTTGGCTTCGTCGGTGAATCGGTCGGTTGAAGAAAAAAAGAAAAAATCCCATCCAATCTAATGTTTTTATCACGTTTCATACCAAACTTGTGAAGTAATTGGTTTTTTTTTTCGGTTGCCAGGAAGGACCGCTGGACGCCAACAAATGGTAAATCATTTATCGGTTAGTTGTCTGATTGTGTTTTCGATTTTATAACATCTTAAATTTATAGTACGGTCTTAAATGTTAGCCCAACAATCTTTCTATGACATAATGATCTTGCAACAACGGGAACTGTATAAAAACTGCGATTATAGATTATAAATCTATATATATATATATATATATATATATATATATATATATATATATATATATATATATATATATATATATATATATATATATATATATATATATATATATATATATATATATATGGGCCCTGGTGGACCTCGCGAAGTAAAATTAGAGGCGTTTGTTGTTGTTAGCCTTCCTTTGCGCCCATACTAATTTCATTCTTTCGCTATGAGCTTTTATCCTTTCGTCAGACCAAGTTGTTCCAGTCTTCCTACATTTTTCTCTCTGTCCAACCTTCCAAACGTTAACCTTGCGTCTGAAACAGCCTCTATCCTGAAGTTCACTTTGTGTAATATTTGCTGATCTTAGGTCCTCCTTAATTGCCGCAATCCATTTAATTATATCTAGTTTAGCTCTACTCCTATTTCCATAAAATTCTACTATTAGTCTAGTTAGCCCACTCGGATTGATCCGTTTTACATGTCCGTAAAACTTAAGTCTTCTTTTTCTCATATCGCTATGTAAATCCGTGTATTGTTTGATTTCATGGTTTCTCGAAGTGGGTATGTTGTGGTATTTATTTGTTTGGGGCCTAGGATTTTTCTTATGATTTTTCTTTCCTTCTTTTCAATGTCCTCGATGTCTCTCTTTCTATTCAAAATAAGCGTGTCTGCCCCCTATAGACATTCTGGCTTAATAATTGTGTTGTAATGTCTCAGTTTTGTGTTTTTAGATATGCATTGTTTGTTGTAAATATTTTGTGTAAGTCTCAATGCCGTTTCCATTTTTTGATATCTACCCTTATTGGCCGCTTTTTCCAACCCATTTTCCATGATTATTTCACCCAAATATTTGAATTGAGAGACTCGTCTGATGTTACTGTGTCTTTTCAAAGGAAATTTGGAGTCCTACCTTTTCTGCTATTTCTTTTAGGATTTCAATCTGTTTCTGTGCCGTTAATACATCTTGAGCCAAAATTGCTAGATCATCAGCAAACGCCGGACAATCAATTTTGATGTTGGTTTTCCCCAGTTTAATGGCCTGGTCAATATTCAGGGCCGACTTTTTTTCTAGAACACAGTTAAATAAGAGTGGCGAGAGTCCATCCATTTGTCTCACTCCAGTTTTAATTTCGAAGGGCTCTGAGATGTCACCCATGAATTTAACTTTTGACCTTGTGTTAGTTAATGTTGCTTTAATAATATATATATATATATATATATATATATATATATATATATATATATATATATATATATATATATATATATATATAGGTAATACAGGAGTGGCGGGAAAAAAGTCGGCTCTGAATATTGACCAGCCCATTCAACTGGGGAGAACCAACATCAAAATTGATTGTCTGGCGTTTACTGATGATCTAGCAATTTTGGCTCAAGATATATTAACGGCACAAAAACAGATTGAAATCCTAAAAGAAGCAGCAGAAAAGATAGGACTCCAAATTTTCTTTGAAAAGACACAATACATGACTTGCAACAGACTAAGACACCATTTCTAAAAACAAAAATGGATTGCTACAATTAAAGAGGACGTAAGATCAGCAAATATTACACAAAGCGAAATTCAAGATAGAGGCTGTTTCATATACAAGGTTGACGTTTGCGCGGTTGGCCAGAGAGAAAAGTGTAGGAAAACGGGAACAACTTGGTCTGACGAAAGGAAAATGCTCATAGCGAAAGAATGAAATTAGTATGGGTCATTTTTTTTATATTTGTCTTTTTATATATTTTTTTCAAAATCTAAAATTTTTATTTTATTAAAATTAAAGTTGTGGTCATTATTTATGTCATGTTTTTTTTCTAATGCTTTTTTCTGTTAATTTATTCTGTTTTAAATTTTTTTTTTGTTTGGCCAATATGTGAGCTTGGGTATTTTAAGTAATCGATTTTGTAAATTTAATTTGTTTTTTCCATTTTGGGTGTTTGTGGTTTTAATCTTGTAAATATTTGTTTGGTGAGTATTTCTGTTAGGTTTATACTATATGGTTTAAAAACTTTTTTTAATTTTATTACTTATTTCTGGTATGTATGGTAATGGTAATATCATTTTAATAATGTATACAGGCAAATCTTTCGAGAAACTTGAATGAGATGAATGAATTAAGAGAGACTTGAGAATTGAAAATATAAAATGATGGAATAAAATCACATAGAGAGTCATTCCTTTTTTCATCCTTTCGGGACCAGAATTGTAACCACGACCGCCTCCCCGCACATTTCAAGCCCCACCGCCAAACAGAACCCCTACATAATGCTCATTTTGATGGTTTTTAAGATTTATTCCCGCGGCCCCGTCCCCCGATCTTTCGCCCCCCATTTTCAAAAGGACAGTATCATTCTCTGACATAAGCCAAATTAATGTTTGTCTTTGCGCGGTCCCTCGGTCTTCGGCCTAGCGCTGCTGCGGCCGCCGGGAATATTAATTTTCGAGTTAGTACGCCGTTATGTCACCTAATTTAGCGGAGAATTTAAGAGGCGCCCTTTCGTTTGCCGTTTTCGTTTTCTGGGGGTGCGAATGTTTAGCAGGTTTTTATTTCGGGGAAATAAGCGATCCGAAAACGTATTCAACAGAATCGCTGTCGTGTCTCGAATCTCGTCAACTTTGAAACTTGTTAACAAATGGTGTTATTTAATATCTTCCAGATAACGAGTATCGTACTATCATTTTAATTATATATAACTTTAAAAGTAACCAGAGAGATTTTTTTTTGTAATTTGTTTATTTTATTTTTAAAGTGATTTTCCACTAAACAAAAAATTAATGTTCAATTGTTTAACTTTTCAACACACGTTTCACGTAACATGGTTAGCATCATCAGGAGATGATTGAATGTAAAACCGTAGATTTTTCGGGTTTAGTGTTTCACGCCGAAGATTTAATTAAATAATTGATTTAACTTTTTGCTTAATGATTTTTTGAAAATTATGATATATATATATATATATATATATATATATATATATATATATATAAATATATTAAAAAGCTAAGGAAATTCACCCGTGCTCCACGTCGTGCTTTGCCATTCCTTCATCCGCAATCCAATATATATATATATATATATATATATATATATATATATATATATATATATATATATATATATATATATATATATAGGCTAAACAGGAGCTGAGAAACAAAAGAACGCAAATATATGCCTTAAGGTAAGAGGATGACACAGTATGCAGGGCGCGTACGCAAATGTTAGAGGTTGTCAGAAAATTTTATTCCTAGTTATATGAAGATCAGAACCAATCAAAGATAACAATACCCACAGAAGAACAAATGCCAGATATTCTAGTGGAGGAAGTAACAAATGTTACAGAATCGATGTAAATGGCAAGGCTCCAGGAAAGGGAAGGGTAACTGTCGAAATGCTAAAAGCTGGTGGTCGGACATTACATAAAACACAGGTAAAATTATACTCAAAATGCCTCAAAGAACAAAAAGTACCTGACGTATGGAAAAATGCAGAAGTGATCCTTTTACATAAAAAGCGAACACAGGAAGATTTAAAGAACTACCACCCAATAAGCCTCCTATCAGTAATGTACAAAGTTTTCACTAACATAATTTCTAAAAGAATATTAAAACAACTGAATGACACACAACCAAGAGCAGGATTGAGAAGTGGATTCAGTACAATGGATCACATTCAGGTTGTAGAGCAGGCCATAGAAAGGCACAACGAATACTGACTACGAAAAAGCATTTGACTCCATCTCAAAACATGCAATAATGGATGCACTGCTTAGCCAAGGGGTAGATAAAACATATGTAAACCTATTAGGATCGATATATGATGGAGCTACAGCTACAATTTACCTTAATGATCTTGAAGTGGGAATTAATATAGAACGAGGTGTACAGCAGGGTGACGCAATATTGCCTATTCTTTTCTCGGCTGCCCTTGAAGAAGTATTCCGTAAAGTGGATTGGGAACAGGATGCTGTAAAGATCAATGGTGCAAACTTAAACAATCTTAGATATTCATATGATATCGTTCTCCTTTCACAAGACCCAGAGAAGCTGCAAAGCCGCATACAAGAACTGCAAAGGGCTGGCAAACCATTTGGCTTGAAAATAAACCTGAAAAAGAGTCAGGTAATGTTCAATAACTTCGCTCCGGACAGAAGAATTTCAGTTTTAGGAAGGGATTTGGAGATTGTGGATAGCTTTATATATCTTTGGCAGAGGATTTCAATGGAGGGGAATACCGTCTGTAAACGGCGTGTTAAATGTGACCGGCAGGTATTTGGTATGCTCAACATTGTGTTTAAGAGCAGACTCCCACTTTGCCTGAAAAGAAAAGTCGATTAGTGCATTCTACCCGTTATGACATATGGAAGTGAAATCTGGACCCTCACATCCCAATCAATTCGGAAACTTCGGGTAGCACAGCGGGGAATGGAAAGATGTATGTTTGGTATTACAAGACGAGACAGAAAGTCCTGCGCATGGATCAGGGAACAAACGAAAGTCTGTGACATCATTGGAAGAGTAAAGCGATTGAAATGGAGATGGGCAGGCCATATAGCGAGGCATATTTTATTATTTTGGTTAGTAGTGATGATATTTTCGCAAAATTTCAGCGTTTATTCCCATAACAAAATTAATTACTTTAGTAATCAAAGTATTAGACATCGTTAGTTATTACTTTCTGCCATTTTCTTGTCAAATAGTGGATTTCGTGACAAAAGAACTTTTGGTTTTTTAAGGCCAATTATTCATCAAACCAAATTTTCACTGCATAGGAATGTAGGTGTTGTTTTGAAAGTCCGTCCTGCATCGATTAAAATAACTGGTAGTCCGAAGGGGCTACCGGTTAATCTAGCGGGTGGGACGTTCCATGTAACGTTTTCCAAATAGTTATGCACAAATTTTGCAACTTGGGACCGAGCATTGTCATTTTGAAGAATCGTGTCTTTGGACGTATTCTGGTCGTTGCTTGGTTTAATTTTATCAATTATTGTTGGTATCCAGTAATCGTGTCACCAGTTTTCAGTAGTATGTAATACACAGCTCCCTTACTATCACTGCCTTCTTTCCAAGTCTAAGGTTTTTGGGCAGGGATCACATGTATTTAGCCTATTACACTGCAAGAACTTCTATATGAATATAATCTTATACTAATGTCCTATATTAAGATGAACTGCAAAGAACAATTGAAGCATAGAACAAGGTGTTACCTGAATATGGCATGTAAAGAAAATTTAATAAATCAGAAATGAAACCATTAAATATTTTTCTAAAATTAAATTTTATAGTTATAAGTTCCAATAAACGTTCTACTTTACTTAAAATATTAAAACAATTTTTATTGAGGCAGTTTGATATATAACTTTAAAAGCTTTAAGTAAAAGCTCATTTAAAAATAATTTCGAAGTAGCAATAAAAATAATATTTCCCGCTGGCCTGTTGAGGCCACACAAAACTTTAAAGCATCCATTTATGTGGAATTGTTACCGCGACACTTAACTATGTTAATTTTCTACTAATTATGATAAAAAATCGAGATTGTTTCTTTTAATTGAAAAAAGTTCAGTTCATTAAGGAAGAATTTCGATAGGAATGGATTATATGCCACGAAAATGAAAATTTTATGTTATCCATATATATTTCTTGATTTTGTATTCTAATTTAGAAAGGAGGAAATTAAAAATTCTACTAATCTGTCTAAAACTATTCCTATTAGATTAACTTTAAATTTATTAGAACTTTAAATCAATAATCTGTAGTCTGAGATACCTTCCCACAAACTATATATATATATATATATATATATATATATATATATATATATATATATATATATATATATATATATATATATATATATATATATATATATATATATATATATATATATGTATAGATCCTCAATCTCTGTCAGACCCATGGTACTGTTGACTTTACTCCTTATATATATGTTAAAATTCTGTTGGTGAGTCTTGTCGGTGGAAGTCTACTGATATGTCCATATAATTTCAACCTTCTTTTTCTTATATCCGCCACTACGTTGGACATTCTCTCTGTGGTCTGTCGAGAATGTACTCTGTATACTTCTTCTGTCAGTTTTAGATCGAGAATTTTCCTCATAATTTTACGTTCTTCTTTTAGTATGTTTTCTATGCCACTTTTTGTATGAAGTGTAAGTGTCTCGCTTGCGTATAGTACTTTTGGTTTGATTGTTGTAGTGTCTTATTTTTGCGTCTGTGGATAGGCATTTCTTATTGTAGATATTGTGTGTCTTGCCGTATGCCCTCTTCATCTTCTGTAATCGAGTCTTCTGTGCTATCTTCTCTCCTTCTGTGTGTTCGAAGATCTCACTCAGGTATTTGAAGTGAGTGACCCTATTTATTTTGCCGTATTTGGTGTTCAAATTTTGAACATCTAATTTTGAGCAGAATAATTCGGTTTTTTGAAAGGAGATTTGTAGGCCAACTTTCGCTGCACATTCCTTGAGGACTTCGATCTGTTTGGTTGCTGTTTTTTGATTGTCTGCGAGTATGGCTAGGTCGTCTGCGAAAGCCAGGCATGATATTTCTATGTTGTTTTTGGATCGTCCGTGTCGTATTGCTTTCCAGTTTTTTTTCCCATTCCCTTATAACTTTGTCTAGGACCAGGTTGAAGAGAAGTGGGGATAACCCATCTCCTTGGCATACTCCAGTTTTAATCAGGAAGGGGACAGAAATTTCTCCCATAAATTTTATTTTAGAGGTTGTGATAATTTGCGTAAGTTCTTGAAGTGAATTTGATCCGAGGTTAGTTTCCGCGGTGATACCATCTTCACCGGATGACCTGTTATTCTTTAGTTTGCGTATGTGTCTGTGAATTTCTTCCTGTGTTGGTGGTGGTGATTCTGAGTGGGTATGGATACAATTTTCCTTGGGGAATCTTGTATCACGTTCAGGGCAATTGAGGAAATCAGAGAAATAGTGTGCCAGCTCTTGACAATTCTCCTGATTGGTTAGCGCTAATCTCCCATTCCGCTTTCTGAAGTAAAGATTTTGTGGTGTGTATCCACGGATTTCTTTCGCAAAAGTCCTATAAAAGTCTCTCGTGTTATAATTGCCGAAATTCTCCTCTATAGAGTCTAGTTGTTCCTTCATGTGCTTCCTTAGTTTGCCTGCTAACCTTTGCGGTCTGTTTTCTAGTCACGTCAAAAAGCTGTTGACTCTCTCCCTTTTGTGTTCTTTTTCAATGGTATCAGTTCCTCTGGTTTTTGTGTAACTTTTTGTGGAATTTTTTCCATGTGTCTGCTTGTTCCTTTTCCCATTCCTCTGTTATGTTGGGTTCCTTAATCTTTTTTGTGTCGAATTTCTGTAGATGTGCTTTCTTGTAATGAATTCTCTTTGAGGTGAACTGGACTTTGATTCGTGTTAGGTAGTGGTCTGAGTCAATGTTCGCGTCCCTGCGAACTTGGACATCTCCAATCTGTTGAATAGGCGATCTCCATGTCTTTTGTTTCCATGAAGATTTTCTTAGGGATGTTGACATGATCTTAATATATATATATATATATATATATATATATATATATATATATATATATATATATATATATATATATATATATAATGTTTTTTTTTTTATTTCTATAATTTGAAAATATTTAAATTGTCTTTTTTTTAAATGTAATATCGCCTACCACAGGTGATATTTAGGATCATTAAAAGTAATTTGTACAAGATCTCGTTATCTGGCGCCACTATTTATATGTCAAGAGTGAATAAAATAATAAATTTGCCGATTCTTTTAAGGCAAACTAAACCTGATATTCTCATTAATAATTAATTCGTTGTGTAAATATTAGAAAACGCCAGGTAACACACCCAAATACCATCTCGGTTCGATACTTAGATGTGAATTTCAAAACAACATTTTTAACTTTTTCCTTATATGGAACGGCCCCCCTCTTGAGCTTTGTGCAATAGTTTTTATACGTTACCGGGTGTGTCGAACACTATTTTTTTTTTCATACATCAAAAGAAAAACATTTTTTTACAATATATTGACTTAAGATACGCTAAAAAAATTGGAATTACATATTAATCCAAATCTCTGCTATATTTAAAAATTTCTATGATAATTGTTACGACATATAGCGCCTTCTTCAAATGAGACATACATTTTTAGTAAGGAAATATAGTAATTACTACTAAAAAAGTTCATCAACCTAATAAGATAATAATGGATAATGGTTGGTAATTCTATGTTCAATGTCTAGTAGTGCAATAAGAATTAAATATTGTTAATTGTCAAGCTCTCAAGAAATATATTTTTTTTATTTACATATATTATGTTCAACAATCAAACAACCCATATGATTGTGGAGAGGGACTTCCTATTCTTGGCGAGAGAGCATATGTCGGTACCCTGATGAGTCTAACCACCAACAGACGAAACATGTGCCCTCCAATGTAAGGGATGGGTGGGGCTTCCTCCCGGTCAAGCAACTAACCGTTGCTCATCATGGCGGAGACGCAGGTTGTTGTGCGTTCCACATGACATTGTGGAACCCAACGGTCGGAGGTGTATAACTCCTGACTACTGTTGTCTCGTTGGGCGCAATCCAAAGAAGTCAAAACACTGCAAATATATATTTGTATTTTCTTGGGTTTTCTGTCATGTATAATAAAAACAATTAATGTTTTCATTTTGTTTATGTTTCGAATATTTTTATTTTAACCATCTTCACAGGAAATATAATTAATAATATATATTATTTTTATATATTGTATAGTTATATTTAAACACACAGCTTTTCATAACAGGTTAAATATTATAATTATGTTGCACTTATAAATTATTTATTGCCCCTTTAAAAACATGATATTTTTTGTTCGGTGTCTAGTTTCTGACTGACATTTTACAAACACATAAATACAACATATACATATATTAAAAATGACTGAAAATCCGCCGTTTTAAATCCACGTGAATCTTGAAATAGCTTAATAATTTTACTTTGTTTGAACGGATTTCATCGAGAGAAAGTAGTGACGCGAGTCAGTGAAGTAGTATTTCGGTGTCCCGTCTTTCGATTCTTAGTTTATTTTGAAGAAGCATGTTCGAGACATTAAACCCATGACTGTCTTTGTGACTTTAAATCGGCTTATGTATGAGTTGGTTCATGTTAAAGGAATTTCTTTATTACACTGAACTGTATTAATGAGTGTGCCTGTGACTCTAAATTTTATCGTATAATATTTGATCTGTTCTCACGCCGGTAAGCAGGCCGGGTGAAACCGGATGCTTCCAGTGGTATCGAAGTTGTAGAATAAACTGCTATAGTTGGACTTATCTATTTTGTAATTTTGTAAAAGCTAAGATTGTTACAGCACTTCAATAGCTCGACAATAAGTATATAGTCGGTGGCCTGTGTATGGGCTAAGAGCCAGACAACCTCTGGACCTCTAACAAACTGAGCTGGCAATTGCCCCGCAGCAAAGCCAAAAGGTCCACTTCAGGTGGCCTCAAGCAAGCAAGCAAACGGCCAAAAAAACACATATAACACAATTTATAAATTCTATATATATATATATATATATATATATATATATATATATATATATATATATATATATATATATATATATATATATATACATTATGGAGATATTGTACACATCATTTATGGTGATGTGGCTTAGCTTCTAGACTACGAGAAGTGCAGGTACAGAACTCTTGACTTGACTTGTGAAAATCGTGACTTTAATGCTAGAATTGGAAAAACAGAAACAGGTGAAAATGCAACTGGCTCATATGGAAGCGGGACAATCGAGGTGAGAGATTGGTTGATTTTGCGGAAGGTAAGCAATTATATATTATGAACTCGTTTGATAAGAAAAAAATCAGCAGAAAATGGACATGGAAAAGTCCCACTGGTCTCAGAAGTGAAATTGATTACATCATGTCAAACGATAAAACAATATTTTGTAATTGTACTGTCCCTAACCGTTTTAATGTAGGAAGTGACCATAGAATGGTACGAGCAAAGATTAGGATAAATTGTCGAAGACAACGTACAAGAATGGTAAGATCAAAGAAAGGCAAAGTAGATTCTGGGAGGCTGCTTCAGAGAGGCAGCGATTTTGAGATTTCTTTGTCAAACCGTTTTGGTGTGTTTTAAGACCCAGAGGAAAGGAGATGGAAATAACAGACCAGTACGAAAATATAATCGATAATGTGCTTGAAACGGCTGATGCAATAGCACCAGCAGAAAAACGTAGCAAACAGACAAAAATCTCCCATGAAACAATTAATTTAATGAAAAAACGATGTTCAATGAGGAATTCAGGGAGTCTTTTTGACAGAGTCGAGTATGTTGAACTTTGCAAAACTATAAGAAAACGTATTCGAGAACAAACGCGTCGGTTCAACATGCAGCTAGTACAAAACACTAGAGGAAAACAAGGGAATAAACAAAGTTAAACACAAGCTGAGCAATGAAAAGACATATGTATGCATTAATGCGTGAGGATGGCACAGTTTACAGGGAACGTACGGAAATGTTAGAGAATATCAGAAGATTTTATTCCAAGTTATATGAAGATCAGAACCAGTTAAAAAGAGCAAAACCCACGGAAGAGGAAATACCAGGTATCCTATTGGATGAAATGTCAAATGCTCTAGAAGAGATGAAGAATGGAAAGGCTCCAGGAAAGTGTAACAGTTGAGATGTTGAAAGCCGGCCGCCGAACTTTACATAAAATACTGGCAAAATTATACTCAAAATGCCTGAGGAAACAAAAAATACCCAACCTATGGAAAAGTGCTGAAGTGATTCTTCTTCATAAAAAAGGAACAAACGAGGATTTGAAAAACTACCACCCAATAAGCCTTGTGTCAGTATTGTACAAGGTTTTCACCAATATAATATCTAAACGAATACTGAGAACACTGAATGATGCACAACCAAGAAAACAGGCAGGATTTAGAAGTGGATTCAGTACAATGGATCATATTCAGGTTGTCCAACAGGCCATAGAAAGGCAAAATGAATACACCATGTCACTGTGCTTGGCTTTTATTGACTCTGAAAAGTCATTTTTATTGACTCAATATCATTTAACTCAATATCAAAGCAAGCCATAAAGGATGTAACGGCCTATGTAAACCCACTGAGATCCATGTACGATGAAGCTGCAGCGACAGTTCACATGGATAATCTTGAAGTTAAAATCAATATCCCCTGATCTTTTCTCAGCCTGCCTTGAAAAGGTATTCCGTAATCTGGATTGAGAACAGGATGGAATAAAAATAAATTCTGTATACCTAAGTCACCTTAGATTTGCAGATGATATCGTTCTCTTGTCAGAAAACTCAGATTAACTACAAAAACACATACAAGAATTGCAGAAGGATGGAGAATCTTTTGGCTTGAAAATAAACCTGAAAAAGAGTCAGTTTATGTTCAACAAATTTATTGAAAACAGAAGAATATCTATTTTAGGAAGCGACTTAGAGATGGTTGACAACTATATATATCTTGGGCAAATAATTTCAATGGATGGTGATACTGCCCAGGAAGTAGAACGGCGCGTTAAGTGTGGCTGGCAGGTATTTGGCAGCCTCAACATGGTGTTTAAGAGCAAACTCCCACTTATCTGAAGAGAAAAATTTTTGATCAGTGCGTGCTGCCTGTTCTGACATACGGAAGTAAAACATGGACACTCACATCACAATCAATTCAAACACTTCGGGTAGCACAGAGGGGAATGGAAAGGTGTATGCTTGGCATTACAAAGCAGGACAGAAAAACATGGCCCATGAATCAGGGAATATACTAAAGTATGTGATATCATTGCAAGGGTAAAGGAATTGAAATGGAGGTGGGCAGGCCATATAACGAGGCGATGTGACGACAGATTGACCAAGGCAATCCTGGGATGGATACCGCTTGATCATAAGCATCCACGAAAAAGACCTAAAACACGATGGATCGATGACATCGTTAAGTATATTAAACCCAAATGCCAGAGGAAAGCTCTGGAAATCTAATGGGTTCGCGTCACCGACATGCTAGTGACGTGTTGCCCAGATTGGCGACGTCAGTTGTGTTTTAAATGTGTTTTAATGTTTTAAATTAAATTGTGTTTTAGATAATCATTATTTTAATTATTTAATTGTAGAATGACTGTGTAATACAAGAGTGAGTTCTTAATATACTAATATTTTTATTATTTATTGTTCATTATTATTAATGATATATTTAATTTATTTAATAATATTTAATTAATATATACAGGTTTTTCAAAGTTTCAAGTTTTCACTTCGCTCGGGATCCCCATGAATCGCAAAACATTTTAGGTTTGATCTCGTTAGGATAGACCGTTTTCGAGAAAACTAAGTTGTACGATATCGAAATGCATATTAATAATTAGTAGGCACTCTTATACGAAAATATTTATTTAGTAGCCAACAATAATAAGACTAATTACTATTAAGCATTAAGCACTTATTCACAACAGATGTTGAAAATGACGTCCATTCATCTCAATATACCCTCTAATTATTTTCTTCATAGAAGATTTTACCCTGCCAAAAGTACCAGGCTTATTTTGGATTTAATCATAAGCAGCAAATACAGGTTGCTGCAATTCTTTTACAGTGCCAATCGCCATAACATACACTAATGCCTTCAAGTCACTAAGCCACAATATTTCGACGTTATCTCTGGACACCTCATATATATATATATATATATATATATATATATATATATATATATATATATATATATATATATATATATATATATATATTTATATATATATATATATATATATATATATATATATATATATATATATATATATATTTATATATATATATATATATATATATATATATATATATATATATATATATATATATATATATATATATATATATATATATGGTGAGAATAACGAGAATTATTGTGTTCCTTAATATAACTCCTGTGTTTGCTGGACTCAGTTAAATCAAACTAATTTAAAATGTGATTTATGGTATAAAGTTTATTCGTTTAGCTTATTATTATACACTAGTTGGGGAAAAATTCAAAACTAGGGTTACTGGGTCCACAATGAACTCACAGTTGAAAATTAGAGTAGACACTTTCATATGTCATACAAATGTCGTAGAAATTCAAAAAAAAATTCTGCATATGATTGACCTGTGACGAAAACTGGATGCTGCGCGATTAATCGAAGGAAGCCAAAGTCGTGGGATAATCCTGGTGGGCAATCAACCAGTATCGCGAACCAAAATATCCACACCAAAAGTGTTGCTGAGAGATTAACTCAAAAATTAAGTTTGTGCTACTTTATTAATAAACAAATATCAAAGGTAATCAAAGTTAAGCAGTGAGTACAAAACTAGGGTGATCAGAAATTGACAATATAAATAGTTCTATCTATTTAAAGAAACAAAGTACTTACATAATATTTAACATAATAAAAGCAGGCTATTTAAATAAATTAGTCCCGACATATTTCGATTCGAGTAATATATTCATCACATCTACATAGCAATTAATTTCTGTAGCAGCCAATAAATTATAGTTGAAAGAAATAAATCTTACCGGAGACATAAAAAATGAGAAATATTTTCCCGTTGCTAGTAAAAACTAATCTAGGAAATCTGTGATATTATTTCACCTTGATGTATTTATCGCGAGACATATATCAATTTGAACAATATCATTTCAAGAATTTTCAGTTCCAGAAAAGCTCCTGCTTCTTTTAAGCAATTTAAATATGTCCATAATTTTTTCTGTTTGTCGAGTGGACCAGAGGGATTTTATATATTAAGAAGAGATATCGTTAGTCGTTATTTTAAATAAAAGTTACCAGGTGTTAATAATTTTTAATTTATATCATTTAATTACTCCTATTTTGGACAACTTACACCACATTATAGTAAACCACTCCATTTCTATGGTCTACCCAAAATACACAAAACTAATATACCACTTCGCTCAACAGTAGTATAGATTCTCCATGTTATGGACTAACTAGCAAAATTTATTCAACATTTTAAATCCACTTTCGGGTGGAACAAATTCATATATAAAATATATTTAAAATTACTAATATGTAATGGTTAGTTTTAACGTTTAGTTTATCTACTAATTTTTTAATTGAGTTTATTTACTAATGTACCAGTTGATAAACCACTTTTAATAATTAGAAAGAGATTAGAATATGACACAACAATAAAAGACCGCACTAAACTAATCATAACTACAATTTCGGAATTATTATCTTTGTGCTTAAAAACCTCATATTTTCAATTAGAAAATGATTATTATCAACAAAATTTCGGAATGGCAATGGGTTCTTCTCTTTCTCCTTTGATGAGTAATATCTTTATGGAGGAACTCGAGAATGACATATTAAATAAATCTCTTAAAAAGCCTATAGTATGGCTTAGATATGTTGATGATATTTTTACTATATGGCAACATAGCATTGACTATCTAAATATTCTTTTGCAAGATATAAATTCTGGAGAGCCTACAATTAAGCTTACTTTAGAGATGGAGAAGGAGAATAAATTGCCATTCCTCGACACTTTAATATTAAAACAAAACCCATTAAACACTACAGTTTACAGAAAACCGACAAACACAGATAGGTAGCTCAATTTATTTTCCAATCACTTGAAATCAGTCCAAATAATAATAATTAACACGTTGGCTACCATACGAGTCGGTATCGACTCACATGAAAAAGTGCTAAATCTACCGCGTGGGTTGAAATCGGGTCGCGACAAGTCTGAACACGAGCCCACATGAATCATTACGTCTCATGCTTGTTTACTTCAGTTGTGCAATAAACCTCATATCAAGTGCATTGGCCCAATTAGTCAATTGATTTTATTTAAATATTGTGAGTGATTTTTAGTGATCTGGCTGCTAAGGTAAGTTATTATAGCTTATTATTACCCCATTTCGAACGAAAAAAATTGTGAGACGATTTCGACTCTCAATTTTCTCTTATCAATTTTTTACAATGAAAACAAAAATGAAATTTTGAATTTTCATTATTTATTCACCTTGTTATTGAAGTAAATATTATTCATTATTATTATTATTATTTCGTGTTATTGTAGATGAATGGTTCTATACCTAGAAGCTGCAAAAGGTTAACAGTATCTGAAATTCAGCGAATATTAGAAGAAGATTCAGAAAATGAAGGGGAGGGTCAGGATTTCTCTTCTGATGTCAGCGAATACGAACCAGATGAAGAAGAGAATATTTCCGAAAGTGACGACAACGCTGATGATGGTGTCCTATCTGATCCGCAGTCTCCAGGACCATCAGTATCAACAACTCCAGTTCGAAAATGGAATAGCGTTACTGGTGAACTTTTAAAAACATTTGCCTTTACCGGTGACTCCGGATTAAAAAATATTAACGGAGTAAGTAAGGAAATAGATGCCTACTTACTTTTTCTGGACAATGAGGTCATTCGACTAATGTTAGAATGGACAAACAAGGCAGGAGAAAAATATTTTATTTCTAAAAATAAACAAATCCAGTGGAAAACTGTAACTGAGTTGGAATTGAAAAAATTTCTTGCATTGTTGCTCTATTTTGGTTTAGTCCGATATCCGTCATTAAAAAATTACTGGTCGAGGGATAGAAAATTCGTAAATCTATTCGTGCGCAGCACCATGCCACGAAATAGGTTTGAAGAAATTTTACGCTTCATTCACTTCTCAGACGAAGACAGCCGGCCAGATGATAGACTGAAGAAAGTGTATGATTTAGTCCACATGATGAATAAAAAATTTCAATATTACTCCAACCCAGAGGAGGACGTAATAATTGATGAGACCATGGTGCCTTTTAGAGGTAGGCTGAAGTTTCGCCAATATTTACCAGGAAAGGCACACAAATATGGAGTAAAATTATACAAGGCTTGTGGAGCAGACGGCTATACATACAGTGTTAAAGTTTATTCTGGTAAAGAAGATGACAAAAATCCAGCGGATTTGCGGCACAGCAATAAAGTTGTGTTGGGCTTATTGCAGAATTATCTAAACCAAGGGAGGACCTTAGTGGTCGACAACTTTTATACAAATATCGCAATAGCAACAGAACTTTTGAAGTCCAACACACATTTAGTTGGAACAATGCGGGCGAGAGTGAAAGACGTTCCCAAAAGTATTTTAAATGCGAAATTGAAAAGGGGAGAGGTTGTTGGACTTGAAAGCGACGACGGCATTGTTGTCGGCTGCTGGAAGGATAAAAGGGATGTGCGATTCATAACAACAAAGCATACTTTGGAAATGGTACCTGTTGGAAAAAATAGAAAAGGCGAAACAGCAAACAAGCCAACAGCCATTACATATTACAACAAGAGGAAGCAAGGCGTGGATCTCTCTGATCAGATGACCTTCACCGCTGCGTAAAACGATTCGTTGGTTCCATAAAGTTGCTTTCTTGCTGATACTAGGAACATCTGTTGTAAACGCGTGGCTAATTTTCAACAAATTGACAGGATCTAAACTGTCCATTGCGAATTTTCGAGAATCTCTGATCGACTATCTCGTAAGCACTTCAGGACCAGCAACTCCGTCTACCTCTACCAAGAAAGACAAGCATAGCTTACAAAAAACCACCCAAAAAGATAAGAAAAACCACTCTGTGAGACGTCGCTGCGTTAACTGTTACGCCACCCTCAGCAAACATCTCGGCAGAAAAGAGGCACTGAAAAAATGCCCTAAGGTTGTTACCAAGTGTGTGACATGCCCAGGGGAACCATCTATGTGCCTAGAATGCTTTGATAAACATGATACATAGTTTTGTTTTTATATATAAAAAGAATTTTTTTGTATTTTTTATAAATTTTTTAAAATTAAAAATCTCAAAAACTACAAGACTTTTCCTTGACCCAACTATACCATTTTGTAGGTCTCACTTTACACTAGGCAGTAGCCAAGACACAATATCCTCCTTTGTGGCACAGTATTTTTAAATTGCCATAAGAGAAGCACTAGCGTGAGCCACTATATCGACTCTCACTTTTTTGTTAGCTTCTTTTCACTGCGAGACGAAATCAACCCGCAATAGTGTACTACCTAAATTTCTTTGCGAGTCGATTTCGAACCACAAATATGTGTTAACGCCAAAGTACCAAATGACCGCGGGATATATAGACTGAAAAAAACCACTTATGGTGGTAGCCAACGTGTTAAAAGTTTATATATGACAGAGCAAAACCTGTTTGTACCGACAGTGATACACAACAAAAAGAAAAAAAATCAAAGACATTTTAATATAAAACAATTACCCAAAAAATTTCATAAATAAATCGTTTAAAACTTTTGAAACCAGTCAAAACAAACAAGTTATTAATAACAATAATAAAAACTCTCAAACAGTTAACCTCACAATTCCTCACATCCGCGGTATTTCTGATACAATTAAAAGAATAGGAAATAAATACAACATAAGAACGACA
>JARFXV010000819.1:0-55000 GCA_031761425.1 Cosmopolites sordidus | reverse complement strand
GGAGAATAAATTCCAATTCAAGTTTCAGCAGTGATTAACTTGTCGCCCATTTCTGACCTATAATGCCGTTTTTCTTAAACAACTATAACACTAAACTCGGAGACATTTACGCCTAACATTCTCGGCGAGCTTTGATACTCTTGATGATAATTCATAATTAGCGAAACGCTCGCCGATAAGTTAAATAAAATAAAGGCGTTCAGTGGTAAATCTTTTTGAGTTTATGTCTACTCATTATTGCTTTCAGGTTACCGGCTCCAAACTTTTTCGGTTGTGTAAACTGTTTTTCTTTCTTCTTTCCAATTCAGCTTTGCCTGCCACATGAATGTGAATCCTGGAAATCAAACTACTCTCCCTTAATATTTTAGGAGCAATATGCTTATGCTTAATCTAATACTTAATCTCACAAATATATATATATATATATATATATATATATATATATATATATATATATATATATATATATATATATATATATATATATATATATATATATATATATATATATATATATATATATATATATATATATATATATATATATATATATATATATATATATATATATATCATCATCATCATTATCAGCCGGTATCGATCCACTGCAGGATGAAGACCTCTTCAGCATGTTTCCAACTTTCACGGTCCTGGGCTTTCCTCTGCCACTCGGGTCCAATATAACTTAACGATATCATCAATCCATCGTGCTTTCGGTCTTCTTCGCGGACGTTTGCGATCAAGCGGTATCCACTCCAGGATTTCCTTGGTTCATCTGTCGTCCCATCGCCTCGGTATATGGCCTGCCCATCTCCATTTCAATTGCTTTATTCTTCCAATGATGTCACAGATTTTTGTTTGTTCCCTGATCCATGCGCAGGACTTTCTGTCTCGTCTTGTAATGCCAAACATACATCTTTCCATTCCCCTCTGTGCCACCCGAAGTTTTTGAATGACTTGCGATGTGAGTGTCCAGGTTTCACTTCCGTATGTCATAACGGGTAGAACGCATTGATCGAAGACTCTTCTTTTCAGGGAAAGTGGGAGTCTGCTCTTAAACACTATGTTGAGCCTACCAAATGCCTGCCAGCCACATTTAACACGCCGTTCCACCTCCCGGGTGGTATTCCCCTCCATTGAAATCGTCTGCCCAATATATATAAAGCTGTCCACAATCTCCAAATCCCTTCCTAAAACTGAAATTCTTCTGTCCTGAGCGAAGTTATTGAACATAACCTGACTCTTTTTCAGGTTTATTTTCAAGCCAAATGGTTTGCCAGCCCTTTGCAGTTCTTGTATGCGTCTTTGCAGCTTCTCTGGGTCTAGTGAAATGAGAATAATATCATTTGTAAATCTAAGGCGGTTTAAGTTTGCACCATTGATCCTTACACCATCCTGTTCCCAATCCAGTTTACGGAATACTTCTTCAAGGCCAGCTGAGAAAAGAATAGGCGATATTGCGTCACCCTGTCATACACATCGTTCTACAATAATTAATTAAATTCTACATTGCCCACTTGAATTGTGGCTGTAGCTACATAATATATCGATTCTAATAGTTTTACATAGGCTTTCTCTACGCCTTGGCTAAGCAGTGCATCCATTATCGCATGCTTTGAGATGGAATCAAATGCTTTTTCGTTCGTTCTCTTGGTTGTGGGCCATTTAGTTTTTTTAATATTCTTTTAGAAATTATCTTAGTGAAAACTTTTTACATTACTGATAGGGCGTATTGGACGGTAGTTCTTTAAATCTTCCTGTGCTCCTTTTTTATGTAAAAGGATCACTTCTGCATTTTTCCATAAGTCAGGTACTTTTTGTTCTTTGAGGCATTTTGAATATAATTTTACCACTGCTTTATGTAACGACCGACCCCCGCTTTTAGCATTTCAACAGTTACACTGTCCTTCCCTGGAGCCTTGCCGTTTTTCATCGATTCTATAGCATTTGTTACTTCCTCCACTAGGATATCTGGCATTTGTTCTTCCGTGGGTATTGTTGTCTTTGATTGGTTCTGATCTTCATATAACCGGGAATAAAATTTTCTGACAATCTCTAACATTTGGGTACGCGCCCTTCACACTGTGCCATCCTCACGCTTTAAAGCATATATTGCGTTCTTTTGTTTCTCAGCTTCTGTTTAGCTTTGGTAATTCCTTTGTTTTCTTCCATGGTTTTTTGCACTAGCTGCATATTGAGTCGGCGCGTATCCTCTCTGATACGTTTTCTTATAGTTTTGCAGAGCTCGGTATACTCGACCCTGCCAAAAGGACTACCTGCCTTTCTCATTGCTCGCCGTTTCTTCATTAAATCAATGATCTCACTGGAGATTTTTGTTTGTTTAAGACAGTTTTCTTCTGGTGCTATTGAAGTAGCCGTTTGAAGTACATTGTTGACCATTTCTTCATATTGAACTGATATTTCCACCTCCTCTGGATCTTGTAACGCAGCAAACGGATTTGACAAGCAATCTCAAAATCGCTTCCGCTCTCCAGCAATTTTCCAGACATATAGATTCTGGATATATATATATATATATATATATATATATATATATATATATATATATATATATATATATATATATATACAGGAAAGGATATTATAATTGTGGAGACGTTAAAAGCTAGTGGTCAAACTTTACATATAACACTCGCAAAATTGTACTCAAACTGTCTCAAAGAACAAGAACTACCTTATTTATGCAAAAATGCAGAAGTGATTCTTTTGCATGCTTGGCTCTTATCGATTATGAAAAAGCATTCGATTCAATCTCAGAGCAGGGCATAATGGATTTATTGCATAACTAAGATAAACCTACTAGGATCGATATATGAGAAAGCTACATCGACAGTCCACCTTGACGATCTTGATGTTGAAATAAATGTAGAGCGGAGCATACGGCAGAGTGATGCAATATCGTCTCTTCTTTTCTCAGCCTGCCTGGAAGAAGTGTTCCGTAATCTGGACTGGGAGTAGGATGGAATAAGGATCAATGGTGCATACTTAAACCATCTTAGATTTGTAGATGATATCGTTATTCTTTCACAGATCCAGAGAAGCTACAAAAACACTCTGCAAAGGACTGTAGAACCACCAAAGGACTGTGAAAATAAACCAGAAGAAGAGTCAGGTCACGTTCAATAAATTTGCTGAGGACGAGAGAATTTCTGTTTTAGGAACGGATTTGAAAGTTGTGGATGACTTTATATATATATATATATATATATATATATATATATATATATATATATATATATATATATATATATATATATATATACATATATACATATATGAACATTTTTGTTAGGTGCTTGACTGGGAACGGGCCCCACCCCTCCGTGCAATTGGAGGCCACATGTTTCGCCTCTTGATGTTCAGGCTCGTCAGGGTACCGGTGTTTAGGACCGGACTCACAGCCATCGTCAGCTGGGCTCGAGTCTAACGCTAAGACAGTTGAACAGAAACGAACAGAGCAAGACCGAGTTAACTGGTCATATTGATGGAGCATAGCAATCTCAATTCAACTCGCGTCCTAAGGTGAATGTTCGTAGCAGTCAGAACTACGCGATACATTCTTTCCACAACCTTTGAAACGAACAGGGATACGTGGAAGTACGGATGAAAGCTTTCTGTTTTTCAAATATCTCTCTCCATGGCTCCACTATGCTATTTTTTGAGCATACCTTATACCTACATCCAAGTTTGTGGGAAGAACGTATCGCGTAGTTCCGACTGCTGCGAACATTCACCTTAGGATGGCGCGAGTTGTATTGAGATTGCGACCCGCCATCAATATGACCAGTTGATTTGGTCTTGCTCTGTTCGTTTCTGTTCAGCGTTAGCGTACTTACGTTAGACCCGAGCCCAGCTAACGATGGCTGTGACGCCAGAAACCGGTCCTGGGAGGTACTTGTCTCGACGTGATGGTGGCGGCTGGTGTGAAACGAACAAAGGTACGTGGAAGTACGGATGAATGATTTCTGTTTTTCCACAAAGTCAAAGAAAGCAATGATAACCAAGAGAGTGATGGAGAGAGGCTATGGCAATATAGAGGTTATGTAAGATCTGAAAGAGAAGGTGATAAAGGACTGGAATGGGATGAATAGAAACATGAAGAAGAATCACAAAGCTGAGGGCCTAAAAACCTGTAATATGGTTATATATTTCTGATATATGTGTCCCGATCAATTGTTGTTATCACATATTTTTCTCCTATGTTCGTCGAGGAATCCAACCTTATAAAGAAATATTGGAGAATATTGAAAACAACACTAAAAAATATTTAAATTAATGTAATTTAAATCATGTACTTGCTAATATAATAAGAACTTTCAATATATACTTCAAACAAAGAATAAACCGAAGGAGCCAAACAAGTACTATAGGATAACTGAAAAATTATATATTTTTTTTTTACTTTTCAATTATGTTGGCCTCTACTTGACGGAAATTTATTATAAATGTTTAATAAAAGCCTTTTCGGTCTACATTCTCACTTTATTATTACTGTTTAACGTATTTCGCTAACACTATAAGTTTTTCAAAAATTACTATTTTCGATATCAAAATGAGTGCAAATGCAAAAAGTTTTTACAATAAAATACAATTATTTTTTTTAAATCGACACAAATGTTACGCAAAATGGTGATCTGTTCAGATTTATTTAATCAAAGGTGGTATTGCAGTCTAGAAATTTGGAAAAATCCATCCTTTTTTATATTTCCAAAGTTTAGACATTCAAAATTATGTTCTCAAAGAGATTTTTTTAAATTCAAATTATTTACTGAGTTACAGCGATTTTGGTGACGCGGCAACTAGACCGGTCTGAGCGGAACAAATGAAACAATAGACGGTAGATGTTGCCCGACTACCTGAAATGTATTGGGCATGTTGAAAAGCGTATGAGTTCACGATTACGTAAAGCTAAAAAAGACAGGAAAGGTATTGGCGGCAGAGGCAGTGGTAAACTTACTAATAACGTTATCAATGAATTGATATTATACTATGGCTTGTTTATTCGTCGAAACCCCGATTCAATTCAAAACACGGAGAAAGATGTATGGGCAACCTACTATCATAAAAGCTCCACCGATAAGAACCCTTTACACATCAATTGCCCATCTACTCCATCAAGTTGGTGCAAATGGCAAAAAGCTGTGTCTGAGGGCACTATTGATGAATTTGTCCATGAAAATCCTCTCCTAAGCGAGGATATATTGAAAGTCATAAAACCAATCTATGAAGCAAATTCCTTATTAGAACGATGTTTGGGTTCTGAAACTCTGAATAATAACGAATCGTTAAATTCTTTCATAGGGACTTTTGCTCCGAAACATATTCATACAGGAACGCGAAACATTTCAACTTTTCTCGCTCTTGGTATTTTTAATGAAGGTTTTATACCCATATTAAAAAAAACCGAACGTTATGGGAATCACGATTTGTCCAGAAGCCCATGCGTTCGCTGTCAAACGGAACGAAACTCGGATCGAACACTCTGAAATCCGCACTTCGGATGTTTCAAAGGACGTTCAGGATTGCTCGTCTACACGAAAGAACTTCAGAGAAAGAACATTTTGAAGTGGAGGAAGGTCCATTGTAGTAGTCTGTGAGTAAAACTGCCTGAAACTTAATTCAAAACTTTAAACGCGTTTTTCTCGAAACTTTTCATATATATATATGAAATCTCAAGTTCTACTGAACCAATTAATTTGAAATTTTGTGCGAACCTTCACTATACATCCCTTTATGTTGTTTAGTAGATGTTAAAGTCAAAAATTCAGAAACAGCTGTCATTTTGTAAACAAAAAATCTTCTCCAAGATAGGGGTTATAGCGACATCTTCACTGATTAAGAATCCGTTGGTTCTTTTTGTTTCAGATGACCAGAAGACATCATTCCCTTTTTTTTTGGACCCCTCCTCCACTTTACCAACCGATAACTTTTAGAGTTTTAATTTTTTTTTAGTTTTTTATGTACTCTTAAAACATAACGAATGTTAAAAAAGTGGATAGTTAAAATATTCTTGGCTTGAAAATACGCCATAAATTCATGCCTCTAGATTAAAATACCCCTTAAAAGGATTTTCGAGACGGTTTATTTCTAAACTCTCGATATGGTTTAATTTTTTGCTTTTGTTTTGAATATTGAAATAAAAAATTGTTTCATTAGCAGAGTGAGGTGTGATACCATCCTGTTGCAACCATATATTTGGCAGGAAGGCCTACAGTAAATGTTTCAAAACCAGGATTTAGAAACATATTTGCTGGAGAAAACTTTGATGATCTAAACTGAAATGGCAAGAGGCCAATTTGCCTAAAAAGCAAGGGAACATATAAAATAAATATTTCTCTCAAAAGCTGAAAATAGCGACCCCCTCTCTTAAATAATGTTTTGCGGTGAACATTAAAAATTTGAATTGGTTCATCTAAAGTCAATCAAACAAGGAATAGTCTTTAGTTTAAATTAAGTTAATTAATTAGTAATTAGTTAGTTAATAATTAATTAGTTTAGTTAATTAATTTAGTTAGAAAATTGACAAAATGGCGGCTTCTAAAAGCTTATTCTCGAATTTTCAAGAAAAAAATTTATTGTTAAAAAAAATCGAAGTTTTAACAAAAACAAAAATCCTTTGATCAGATACTAGTTTTTTATGCTTTCAATAAGCTGTATATATTTTATTCAAATCCATTGAGTAGTTCTTGAACTACAGTGATCGCCGACTTCGAAAACATAGTTTCGAGAAAAACGCGTTTAAAGTTTTCGTAAACTTTACTTTATCCATCGACCTTAAAATTATACGAATAGGTCATACCGTACCTTGGCTATTTTACATTCGATTTATGTACAGAAATAATTATTATGTCATACATAACAATGATTTTATAGGATCTAGTACGGAATATAGTCTCGGAAACTATTCATTCAATTGACTTGAAATTTTCAGAGAATATTTTCGAAACATCGTACTACAAAAAAATAACCCCGTAAGCCCCTCAATCCTCCAGACCAATATTATTCAGCTCTCAACAATCCAGTTATCATATCACGATATCGTACACCATTAACAGATACAACTTCATCAGCAGTATTCTGAAATAAGTCCAATTACACCTCCTGGTCATAATCCACAACAAATAGTGAACCGTTTCGAATGTTACGGTTTCTTATGAATGAATCGTTGGTTTTCCTCGCCCCAAATGCGAAAATTTTCAATATAGCCACCAATTTCAAAATATACTTTATCTGAAAAGAAAATTTTTTGGGAAAAGTCATTCAAAAGTTCCTGTGTTATTTGAATCTTATATGCCTTCAAATCTAAATCTTTTCATAAAAACGCGATGTTGTGGATTCAAATTGTTGTGAACGCCGACTAATTAATATTTCTGGATCCTCAGCAACACTTTCACGTAGCAAATTGCTCTTGTGATCAACGACTACGACTATATATTGCTATTCTTATCTTTCATCGAACCAGTTTCTTGAAATTCTTGAACAGTTCGATTGATAGTGCTTTCACATAGATGGTTGTGCAAACCGAAAATATCACGTAATTTTCTAAAAACATTTTTTCGTGAATGACCATTTTCATAAAATGTACGACTCCATTTTTATGAATGTCATACATTACACTTCTGAAGTGAAACTAGACCTAGGAAAATTCACAACGCCATCTGTGTTTTATTCAAGAATTAAAAAACCGCACAATTTGAAACACCCGTTATTTTTACAAATAGCCTTTTTTGAAAACACTATAGTGTTGGCTAAACGTGTCAAACAGCTAAAAAAAGAACAAAAAATGTAAATTATAGGAGTCATTTAATGAATGTGGAAATTACTCAATAATGCTGAAACAAACTGAAACAAAAAATGCACTTTTTTCGATGACATTCGTACCCGCTCTTCATTCGGGCACGTGACACGATCCAATTTCCATATTCAAACCGGTCGCTGACTATTCGCCGTCTGAATAGCTCGCGAACAACCTGGACCCACCTCGCTACAATCAATTTTCCACCCCAAAAAAAAAAAGAGATATAGACTGGATATCAACGTAGCAGGATCGACGTCGGAAAATACAAACTGGCAGTAACATCACGTTCAGCTCGAGGTCCGACGTGTGTGAATGCGAACATTAAATATGCATCGACGGCTCGGCAACGTACGTCGATGATAGATGGATGGTGGCTGACAGGTGTCGAAAAAGAACTGAACTTTTCCTATAAAACACAACTGCGAGACGTTGATTTATGGGACCGGTTTTTGCCAAATTGTTTCCAGCTTCTTCTTTGCCTTTTTTTCTCTCTTCGCTCTCTCACGTCTCCATCCTGTTCACCTGGTTCGGTTATTATTTCGAAAGGCATAAAAGATGACTCTTTTCGTTTCAGTGTATGCGTTTCGGATGCTGATCCGTTTCTGTTTTTTACCTACTTTTTGGTTTGAGTTGACAAAGTAAAAGTTTGTTTTAACATTTCGAACAAATATATATATATATATATATATATATATATATATATATATATATATATATATATATATATATATATATATATATATATATATATATCAATTCAATATGAAGAAATCGCCAACAATGTACTTCAAACGGCTGCTTCAATAGCACCAGAGGAAAAATGTCTCAAACAAACAAAAATCTCCAGTGAGACCATTGATTTAATGAAGAAACGGCGAGCAATGAGAAATGCAGGTAGTCCTTTTGGCAGGGTCGAGTACACTGAGCTCTGCAAAACTATAAGAAAACGTATCAGAGAGGACACGCGCCGATTCAATATGCAGCTAGTGCAAAAAACCCTGGAAGAAAACAAAGGAATTAACAAAGCTAAACAGAAGCTGAGAAACAAAAGAACGCAAATATATGCTTTAAAGCGTGAGGATGGCACAGTGTGCAGGACGCGTACCCAAATGTTAGAGATTGTCAGAAGGTTTTATTCCCAGTTATATGAAGATCAGAGCCAGTCAGGGACAGCAATACCCACGGAAGAACAATATATAATACCAGATATCCTAGTGGAGGAAGTAACAAATGCTATAGAATTGATGAAGAACCGCAAGACTCCAGGAAAGGATAGTGTAACTGTCGAAATGCTAAAAGCTGGTGGTCGGACGTTACATAAAACACTGGCAAAATTATACTCAAAATGCCTCAAGAACAAAAAGTACCTGACTTATGGAAAAATGCAGAAGTGATCCTTTTACATAAAAAAGGAGCACAGGAAGATTTAAAGAACTACCGTCCAATAAGCCTCCTATCAGTGATGTACAAAGTTTTCAGTAAGATAATTTCTAAAAGAATATTAAAAAAACTGAATGACGCACAACCAAGAGAACAAGCAGGATTCAGAAGTGGATTCAGTACAATGGATCACATCCAGGTTGTACAGCAGGTCATAGAAAGGCACAACGAATACACCATGCCACTGTGCTTGGCTTTTATCGACTACGAAAAAGCATTTGATTCCATCTCAAAGCATGCGATAATGGATGCACTGCTTAGCCAAGGTGTAGAGAGAGCCTATGTAAACCTATTAGAATCGATATATGATGGAGCTACAGCCACAATTCACCTTGATGATCTTGAAGTGGGAATTAATATAGAACGAGGTGTACGGCAGGGTGACGCAATATCGCCTATTCTTTTCTCGGCTGGCCTTGAAGAAGTATTCCGTAAACTGGATTGGGAACAGGATGGGGTAAAGATCAATGGTGCAAACTTAAACCATCTTAGATTTGCAGATGATATTATTCTCATTTCACAAGACCCAGAGGAGCTGCAAAGACGCATACAAAAACTGCAAAGGGCTGGCGAACCATTTGGCTTGAAAATAAACCTGAAAAAGAGTCAGGTTATGTTCAATAACTTCGCTCAGGACAGAAGAATTTCAGTTTTAGGAAGGGATTTAGAGATTGTGGACAGCTTTGTATATCTTGGGCAGAGGATTTCCATGGAGGGGAATACCGCCCGGGAGGTGGAACGGCGTGTTAAATGTGGCTGGCAGGCATTTGGTAGGCTCAACATAGTGTTTAAGAGCAGACTCCCACTTTGCCTGAAAAGAAAAGTATTCGATCAGTGCGTTCTACCCGTTATGACATACGGAAGTGAAACTTGGACACTCACATCGCAATTAATTCAAATACTTCGGGTGGCACAGAGGGGAATGGAAAGATGTATGCTTGGCATTACAAGACGAGACAGAAAGTCCTGCGCATGGATCAGGGAACAAACAAAAGTCTGTGACATCATTGGAAGAGTAAAACAGTTGAAATGGAGATGGGCAGGCCATATAGCGAGGCGATGGGACGACAGATGGACCAAGGCAATCCTGGAGTGGATACCGCTTGATCGCAAACGTCCGCGAAGAAGACCGAAAGCACGATGGACTGATGACATCGTTGAGTATATTGGACCCGAGTGGCAGAGGAAAGCCCAGGACCGTGAAGGTTGGAAGCATGCTGAAGAGGCCTTCATCCTGCAGTGGATGGATACGGGCTGATGATGATGATGATGATGATATATATATATATATATATATATATATATATATATATATATATATATATATATATATATATATATATATATATTATGTGTAAAAAGTTCCATGATATTCTCATTTACAAAGCTCTCGTAAAATATTATTTTCTGATAAGATGGCAGCACTGTGCCTATGTATGTTTTGCGCTTTAACTACGAATAAAAATAATTACGGACTATAGCGTCCTACGACGTTTGCGCGAGGATATCTGCCGAAAACAGCCAGATTTGTGAACGGGCATAGAATTCATGGATCTAGCACCACGATAATACACCAACGAACAAAGCCATCGTTGTCCAAGAGTTTTTGGTCAAAAATTCAACGAACGTCATCGACCAAGTACCGTACTCGCTTGATATGGTTCCGCCTGCCTTATTCCTATTCCCGAAGATAAAACTACCACTTCGAGGAAGCCGTTTTGAGTTAATTGAGGCCATGAAAGAAAATTCACTGATGGAGCTGAACACCATGCCTCAATCAGCCTACAAACAATATATGGAGGGTTGAGGGTTTTTTTTGTTTTATTTAAATTCTGTGTACTTTTTACACAGATTGCAAAATAAATATATATATGATGCCAATTCAAAATTTTATTGGACCAAAAGATTTCTAAACATTTATCCAAAATGCAACAATTTTCCTAATAATTGGTAACGCTAATTGTTAGGAAAATTCAGTTTTCTGATTCACTGTCCTCATAATGTATTATTAGAAAATAAAATTTAATATTGATATAGCTATTTATTCCAAATGATCAGCATAAATTTATTTTTTTTACAGAAACAAGAAAACTTACATATTAATGTCGTTTCATGTCAAAATTGAAATTACCAACACTAATTTTTCACACCATAACTCGTTTAAAACGATTCACATCACATTAAGAAACACATCATTAATTATTTCATTAAATTAAATTTTCGAAATGTCCATCATTGAAGTCTATTATAGATATATATATATATATATAGATATATATATATAGATATATATATATATATATATATATATATATATATATATATATATATATATATATATATATATATATATATATATATATATATATATATATATATATAGTTTTATGTCCGTTTATCCTAATCTTTACTCATACCATTCGGTGGTCACTTCCCACATTAAAATGGTTAAGGACAGTACAATTGCAATATATTGCTTTATCGTCTGACGTGATGTAATCCAGAGTCCAGATAGACTTTTCCATGTCTATTTTTTGTTGATCTTTTTCTTATAAAAAGAATTCATAATACAGAATTCTTGTCCTTCAGCAAAGTCAACCAGCCTGTCACCTCAATTGTCCCGCTCACCATTTCCATATGGGCCAGTTGCATTTTCACCAGTTCTTGCTTTTCCAATTCTGGTATTAAATTCACCCATCTGGATTTTATACCTACACCTCTCTTTGTCTAAAAGTTGGGCCACATCATCATAAAATTCCTCAATTTCCTCATCTCTATGGCTTATAATTGGTGCATAAGCTTGGATTATTTGAAGCTTAAACTTTTTATTCAACTGAATGACGCATTGGGCTAATCGATCAGATATACTTTCATATTTAACTACACCGTCTTTCAGCTTTCGATTGATGAGGAATCGAATTCCACCACATCGTCCATTCTCCGTAACTCGGGTGTGGAGTACGTGACCAGTTGGTTCTAGTTTGATTAACTCTTCACCCTTTCTTCGTGGTTTACAGAGCCCAATAATATCCCAATGTATGTTATCAAGTTCGATTAACAGTTCTTGCAGTCGGGTCTCCGTTTTCATAGTTCGTATATTAAGCGTAGTAATGTTGAAAGTCCAATCGCAGCGTGATATAACCCGGTGATTTTTAGCACCCTCTGCCTTAGGGCAGATCTTCCCGCTGCGTTGGGTAGTTGCCCCTTGGCCTCCGGGCAATGACGGCCGTGTTTGAGGTTGTACTGTCATATTTTAACATATTGAAATACCATATTGAAGGTATGGACCGTAATCTGCCACGCTGGTCCAATGCGGGTTGGCAGATTTTGGATCATGTTAGTCTGAGGCCTTTGCCTTGACCTGTCCGCCAGGGGTAACCCTCCCAGGAGCATAGACTCCAGACGGCATAGCTCAAAACTTCTGATCCACAAAGGGGTAACAATATAGACAATAAAACAATGTAACAATAAAACAATATATACATCACTATAATCCGGAGTCAAATTGGCATTCAGCTGAGTGGACAGCAACCCGTATTTTGCGTATTTATCCACTAGAGACTATTTGCTGTTGCTCCAACCTTAAAAAAATGCTCGCAGGAAAGAAATTTCGATCCAATGAATATTGTCGAAATCTCCAAGAAAAGCGTGTTTTTATTTGGCAGACCGGGGACTTATTGATCGATGTGTTTACAAAATAGGGGTTTCTCTGATCTACGAGATCCTACTTGAGTTGGATGATGGTGGCTATTTTATTAGAGATTATCGTATAACAATATCTGAGAGAAGAGACTAAGGAGATAGGAGGTTCAGAGGATATGGCATATATATATATATATATATATATATATATATATATATATATATATATATATATATATATATATATATATATATATATATATGGCATTTTTGCAAATATTTTCATTTCCTTCCATGCCCATGTGTCCTCCTGGGATCCATTTTAGTGAGATTTAGAAGGATAAGATGTTTAGGGAGAAGAGATCCGAAATTTTGAAGCTTAAGGGATGAGTCGAATTTGGGTTATTAACTTAAGAGAGTTGAAGAAATCTATTGCGATTTATTCAGCTTTACAAAATATGGATTGCTCTCAGTTTTGAGCTCACTATTTAGAGCGAATCTTCACCAAACGAGCCATTTCTTCAGATTTGAGAAAAGTATAAGTATAATATGCAAGTATTTTTGAATAAACTAGACGTTAAGATCAGACGTATAGAAAAAAATCTTGAGAGAACGGATCTACCTTTTGATTTATTTCGCTCCTTTTGACTTGAATTTATTGATTAACGTATTGTTTGCGTATTAACTTGAATGAATAACAACCATAGAGCGGTAGTAGAAATTTGCGTCTGCATTGGTCAAAGTATAATAAAAATATGAGAGTTAGTTTTTAATCAGTCCTTGTAATTATAACAAGGTCAGAATGATGGTATAATGAATGAAGCACTATTTTTAATGTTAATTATGAACATTAATGATTATAATTCCCTGAACAGACCACCTGCAACACCATAAGCTAATTACTCGCCATCTTTAGACTCGAAAACCACCATTGAAAAACTTATTTTCTCGCCTAATTATCTGCAAAATCTTAATACCGACACCGAATTCGATTTATCTTCGGAAGAAACGTATCTCTCCGAGCATCAGCAGCCGCTCAGCAGCGCTCAAACGATTGTCGTTCTCCTCTCCGTCTATGTCAAAAATAATTATCGACCTCATAAATCATGAATTAGTTGAGTTAAGCTTTATTGAAAGGCGGGAAAAATTAAAATATATATTTATACAATGAGAGTTATTTAAGACTCACGCCGAAATAAAATACGTGCAAGAAAATATTCTGAAGAATAAATGAAATGTAACATCATAAATGGGTTGTTCGCCACCACACCGTTTTTATAATTCGTTTGTTTTTCTTTCATTTTTATTTTGTTTGGCAAAGTATATATATATATATATATATATATATATATATATATATATATATATATATATATATATATATATATATATGCATTCTGAAGCCTTTATTTATGTTTAATTAGAAATATCTTTCAAAGTAAATATTGGCAATCTCCTTCGCAAGGAATAGTAAAAATTAAACTAAAGTAGTTTGAAACATTTATTTAATTTATTTAAAAAGTTTCCACACACTAACATTTCTTATGTTAAATTGCAAGTTTCTTAAACGTTAATATTATGTATAACCGCCGTTTGCTTTAGAGATGGCATTAAGCCTTTTTGGAAGACTTAATACAAAGTTTCTTGTAACTTCAGGTGTAATGTTCTCCCACTCTTACAGGTGTTATTGGGTTAAGGGTCCGGTAATTGCGGTGGTGTATGAAATTCTTGGTGGACATTATGGATCATCCATTCATGTACAAATTTAGCTGTGTGCTTGGAATCGTTATCGTATTGGAACAAATAACGACCCTCAAGGTCAAGTTTTTGAACACTTTATTTTAAATTATTCCTTGGAATGTTTAAATATACATGTTGGTTCATAATATTATCAATGAAAACTAAATTGCCTAAATCGCCTATGCAAAAACTATTGGCTTCATTTTTATGAAAACTTAATTTTGATTAACTTTCAGGTTTTTGAAATGGAGAAATTCCACGTGCCAAAAAACTTCATTTTCGAGAGTTCCAATATTTCACCTTTCGTCGTGGTCAAAAAGCTAGAAAAGGAGTTCCATTTTATCAGCCTGGTTTTTAAGTTAAGTTAGCCTTCAAGGGGTTCCAGACATTAGCACCATACTACTACTACTACTTTCCTGTGGTGGAAGTTGACCATGGGGCCCTTACTTTTATTCACTTGTTGTCCGATCACGTCTGTTTCGCGTCAGTTGCAATTGGTGGGGTTTTTTTAGACGCCGTTCTTTTGGCGTGGTTCCGTACCTCACGGTACTAGTCCAGATTAATCGACCTTGATAGAAAAAACGGGTAACTGCTCCGGAAACGACCCGCAAGGATCGATTCCGGTGGAAGTTTATTCATGATTAAGTTGCTTAAATTCAGGCTGGTCGTTGACTCTGTTTGGTTTGAATGAGCTGATGAACTGCTGGGTTCTTGTTCCTTGGCTGATGTTCTGACGTATTCTCTTTCTTTTCTTGTTGTTATATCGGTTGTTACTGGTGTTATTCTTGCTTTGATTTTGTTCTGTTATACATGCGTTTTGGTAGCTGGGAATGGACGGATTGGATGGCGCTGCCAATCCCAGTGCATCGAATCTTCACCGTCGTCGGGGCTGAGGTTATTCTCTTGGTTAGGTTGAAGCCGCCGCGCCTTCTGCGAGACGACTTCTGGGGTGCCCGCTCCCTATCCCATATCGGACCTCTGCTGCTGGAACTGTCAACAGCCATGGTCATCTGCCCCCGCAATGGCCAGCGCGCTCGCTAACGCGTCCGAACACAACCCTTGCTTACAGAAATTTCACTGTTTATACCTGTTTTATGAGTGCGGGCAAGATGGATTTCGTGTTGCTGCCGGTCCCGGTGCATCGTTCTTCTCCAACTTTGGGGCTAAGACTTATTCTCTTCGTTAGGTTGAAGTACCACTCATGCCCAAGCGGCACTTCGGGGGTGTCCGCTCCCTAGGCCAGATCAGACCTCCGCGACCGAAACTACCAACCGACACTGTTAGCGGTTCCCATAGTGACCAGACAAAAACACGTCCGGTCACCTCGGACTCCGAACTGATTAGCGCCATATAGGGAGAAGACGCTATATAGCTATCCGATAAGTATCGGACTAGACTAGTAGCTCGAGATTGACAGTTTCGACTTGGATGATACGCCCCGCTCTGGTCGAGCGATTACTCGCCAGTCATATTATACCTTTGCATAACTACTGAATTTGGGTCGAAGCGGTGTCGGCGGCCATGCATCTTTCACATGCGGTCAGATAATTCGTTGGAGCACAAAACAATCAATTTACTTTGATACGCTATGTAACTAGGGCACGAATTTTTACATCTGGAGTCTGTCAGACACCACGCGAATACTTTTACTACAATACTGAAAACGTAGTGAAAACGTTGAAGAAGATGCTGAAATTCTGCGGGAATTAGCAGAGATGGAGATGATGTATTTTCGGAAGCAGATAATACCTGCAAAGACGAAGAAGACTATACCTCATTCGGGGAAACAATGGTTGCAAGTTATCAATCTAGATAAATCTATTGCCAAATTAAATCCATAAGAAATAAAAAATCATTTAAAGTTCAAAACACTCTCTTTCCTTCTTCTTCTAATCCTATTAGAATAGGATAAAAATACGGTGGGCCGGTGGATTATTTTCTGTGAATCCGCTGTCAAGATAACATTTAGGTTTGTGGTTCGGGACGATGTTGGCGACCTAACACAACTTTTTCGTAGAATCTGTCATTTTCATGTTCTGATCCTGCTTGAGCTGTACCTTCAAACGTTTCTGAATTATATTTACTGTATTCTATGCTGTTTTAACTATTTTCTGGTTTAGATTCTGTTTTTATGAGTTCTGTAGTAAAAAATCTGCGATTATAATTGCAAAAAAATGCTAAAACACTTAAGCGGTCACTGTAAGCAGCTTGTCTTGTCACTTATCAGATATTTTGAGCAGGAACAAGATAATGGGGCTCCTCTTTTGCCTTAAACCCCGTGAGAGAGATATGTATTAATAACTTCGTAGGTCTCATAACCATGAGACCTACGAAGTTATTATGGATGCACGTCATCAACTCCAATTACCCAATTGGAATTTTTTAGCGAGTTTCAGCTGCACTAAATATTAGTAGTGGTACAGTTAGTGCAATTTCGAAAAAGTTGAAGAATAACGAAAACTTAAAATCACTGAAGAAAAAGCGTCCACATCCAAAACGAGTAACTAATTTAGATCATCTTGATGTGGGCTCAATACGCAATCAAATCTATGAAATCTATGAAAAAAGTGAGTAGATTTACATGGTAATATTGTATTATTATTTCATAATAAACAATTAATCTTGAAAGAATTCATGAAAAACTAAAGAACATGTAGCTCTTTGATAGATGTAAGACTTTGCTTCAAACACTTCTAAAAGAAATTGGTTTCAAATGGAGTAAAGATAATCAATGTAGGGGCCTGAAATGCTTAAAATTGTTTTAGTGACACTGAATAATTAAACTTTATGAGAACTAAATGAAAAGCCCCTGTGTTGACAAGCAGAAGTTTCGAAACAGATTTTTGATTAAAACTTTTTGTGTTACTTTTTCATTTACACTTTTGTCGATCGTGCAAATGCCAAAAGGCTGGGTATTGTAACGCGAGTGCGTCTAATGTGAAGAATAAACTAATGTGAAGAATCAACTGGAGATCACAGACACAGAACAAGGAATATCCAGTGAAAATTATGAAGATATCACACAGTCAAGTGCAAATACGGTACTCGGAAAATATGATACAATGTGAAAACTACATATACCTCTTCAGAATGTAAGAACTCGTTCACATAATACTGTGAACCATTTGCACGCGATAAATGGGACTGCAAGAAATGCAAACTCTGTCTTAGCTTATTGGAGTGCGTTTTTTGATAATGAGATGTTAAATATAATTGTCAATAATACTAATAAGTTTATTTAAAGCAACAAAAAATCATATAGCAGAGAAAGAGAGAAAAAAAAAATATCTGAAATAAAAGCATTTATTGGCATATTATACGGATCTGGCATTGAACGTTTTCGAACAACAATGTCGCGGATTAGATTTCATTTCCTTGCAATATGTGCGTTTTGATGAGAAGGACACGCGGGATGTAATAAAGCTTGTGATATGCTAGGAAGAGATTATCGACTAGGAAGAGAGATTGTTGAAAATTTAGTTGCTCACTGCCAATAAAATTATTCCGTTGGTGAGTATGTGACCCAAGCAAGCCATCGAAATATGGCATGAAGATCCTAGGCCTTGTGGATGCCAACGTTTTATACTACCAATTTAAAAATCTATCTAGGAGTGTAACCTGATGGACTTTATACAGTCGACAATAGTGTCTGTGGTAAAAATACTATATACAAGAATGAGTAGCATTGAAAGGAACGTTACCGTCGACAACTGGTTTACTAGCCAAGAACTCGTCATTGGTTTAATAAAAATGACCTGTTCACGCATGGCGGGAATGTACAAAAATATATACTACAACTTCTGGCTAGTCTAGTATCAGTGCGTAATCGAATAGTTTCATCAAAATATTTTATAAGAGAATTTAACTTTTGCGTCTTATATATATATATATATATATATATATATATATATATATATATATATATATATATATATATATATATATATATATATATATATATATATATATATATCAGACATCGTGACTTTTTATAATGAAACAAACTCTGGTATCGACAAACTTTGCGCTACATATTCTGATTCCAGAAATACTAACCGTTGACCACTCTTTTATGCAATACTAAATATAGCAGCCCCTCAATGCATATGTCATTTACAAAAGTAATAAAAAACTTGTAATAGCAAACAGAAGGGAGTTCATAAAAATATTACAATTGAAACTGATAACAAACCATGTAAAAATAGATTCAAAATTTCATGTTTACCTAAAGACCTACAGAAAAAAAGACTATAGAAATGGTCACTGTAACAGAATTCAGTAATAATAAAGAAGTAAGTAATCCAAAATAGATCTACTAGTACCAGAAAAATATGTTATATTTATGGTCGGAAGAAAAATCGTATGACCAAATACATATGTGTAAAGTGTGAAAATTACATTTGTATAGAAGATGCAAATTACACATGTGACTTCGGCAAATGAAAAAATGATTAATTGTATATTTTCGATGTTATGTTTTTATTTGTTTAACTTACCTACCTATTTAATAGGTGCACTCCGTTTCAAGATATTTCCTTGCCCTTCGGCGAAATGTTAATTGTCACAATAAATTTCAATAAAAATATTTTTAGTTTCTCAAAAGGCGCCAGAGGGCTTCTGAAGAAAAGAAAATTTCTGAATAAATTTGGGAAAAATTTAATATTGTTAAATTATGATTAAATTATTATTATTATTATGTATAACTGAAACATTGTTTATTGGTTTGGATATTTTCAACTTATCAGTACAATAAAATTAAATAAATAAATAAAGTTATCTATTAGAACAATAAAAAATATAACTTAAATGTAATTATCCATTTATTTCGATTTCGCTCTCACTGTCACTTTGATCTACATTAGTAATAAGTGGTTCTATTAAATGAAACAAAGGAATCTTCTATTTTAATAACATGGCTAATCGAATTTATCCAACTTTCTTTGGGAATACTATCTACCACGGGCGTAGCCAGGGGGGGGTCACCCCCCCCCCCCGAAATAAGCCAAATATTACCTAATATTATACCGAAAAAATACGAGGAGTGAAGAGAGTTAAATTATTACATTTGAATTTAATATATATCCGAACTAGTGGACGTTGCGCACAGTAACGCCATCTCTTGTCGAGTAGTCGAACTATTTTGTATCGTAAGGAAACGTACTTCAAACTAAATCTTCAAAAAGTTCTGCTCTTTTGTCATTATGGCAGTCCAAAGAGGAATGTTTAATATTTTTGTAGGACAACCCTAAACAATTTGGAACCCATCCATCCTCGGAACCAGCATGTAAAATTGTAATTTTTTTCCCTTATCGGCTGGGGCTTTGGTTTCGCATTTTCTTGATGTACTACCCATTCTTTTGCTGGCGTCTCATGTATATCGACATATGTTTCATTAAGGTTTGTAATGGGGCGATTTTCTAATCTGTATTTTTTTATAGAGTTTAAGTAGTCAAACCACCATCGTCATAATCGTTGTAATTCAATTAATATTTTTCTTTTATTAATGGTCCAATATGCAAAATCCATTTGGGATAATATTCTCCGCAGGCTAGTTCTTCATCTTTCCTTAGTCGCTGTTGAAATGAATGTAATGTAGCTTCGTCACAACTTCCTTAACTGCAGACAACGGAGTTTTCGTTGATGAAATGAAGACGTTTCTGCTGCGGCTGCATCTCCCCATTAAGCCACCTATTCAATAAAGAAACATATACATTTTTAACAATTTGCTTACCATCGGGCGATAAATGTTATTTTTTAAATTAGCACTACCGGAGGTACAATGATCATTATCTTGCCAAGAACACCACATTTTTAACACGTTTGGAATAACAAATAATCCCATCGAAATTATAGAATTTCACTGTTTAAGAAAAGAATGCGAACTAAACTTAAATATTTCGAAACTACTAAACCAGGTATAAAATTAATTTTATCTTTTTACCTGTTAATTTATTAGGCCCGGCCCTGTTTACGGTTTTTGGAACTTTGCCGGGATTCGTTCCGACAGGGGTTATTAAGAGTTTATTGCAGTCAATCGGTCAACGATAAATCTTGAACCGCACTATGAATACGTTTTTATAAACTAAAAACCAGTTTTTTTTCTGGTTTACCAAATAAATGTTTAGAATTATTTAGAACCTTTATTATTAACTGTTTAAACTACCATTAAAATAAAAGAGTCTAATAATGCAACACTTGATTTGCATCTCACAGACATCGCGCGAGTAATGGTATAAGGAACTTTGGCGTGGGTAATGAAGGGTTAAAGGAGAACGGTCATCAAACATGCGGCGAATTGGCTGAGAAGATGGACAGTGTCCTTACAGCAATCTCCCAACATACTGAACCGATAGAATTTACTCAAAAACTCGTGGCTGGGGTGCCTCATACACTAACCGATGACCACAAGGAAACTCGCCGCAACAATGAGTGATGGAGATGAGAAATGGTATATCTACGTCAATATAAAGCAAATCAAGGATTGGATGGCCACAGGAGCCACGCGAAAACCGAGAGTTAAGATGGCTATCGCAAGAAGACCATAATCTGCCTTTGGTGGGACTGGGACAGTCTCGTGTACTGGACAATGCTGCAGAAGAACAAGACGGTCGACAAGAAATGCTACCTCATCCAGCTGCACCCTGTAAATGAGGTTATTCAATTGAAACGACCCGAACAACAGGTCAAGCCATCGTTAAGTCAAACATCGTTGAGGAAGCCTGGAATGATCTCGCATGGGAGCGTCTTCCGCATATCACCGATTATCACCTCCCCCATTCGCTGTCCAACCAAATGAGGGAGGTAACCTTCGCCAATGATGAGGATCAATCATCAAAATCGTGCTTTACAATTTCTTCGAGTCCAGACCCGGTGATTATTGGCGAAACGCCATCAATAAATTGATCGAGAGATGGGTGCAGGTGATGAACAATCACAGAGTATATCATCACTGACTAATTTGTTGATATAAATGTTGCGTTTTTCAATAAAACTTTTCAATAAAAAAAAAGGCGGAACTTACAGAGCAACCCATTACTATCGGTTTTAGGTGAAAATTTAAACCTTTAAAATAATTCACACGGATGAATAGCAAATTAATTCATCGTTGTTTTCGATAGTGTAAATAAAGAGAACTTTTTTCAATTTCTACGTAGTAACAAAGAAGCGAATTAAACGTGTTGGACAGTTTCCGTTTGACTGAATCGATGTTTTTGTTTGATGATATTGCTATTTTCAGTTCAGGAATTATATTGGGATGCTTTGTTTTACACGATTTTTCTTTGTTTTATCGAATAGAAACCTAATTACGCAAATCATAGTCAACCATATCACAGAAAACATCGGTTTTTTAGGTATTTCGAAAAATATAATAAAATGTTTAAAAATATTTGTATTTACAGGGTCCGTAAAAATGGTGCTGATTAAATTGGTTCGTTAAATTGGTTTTTTCAATCGAGGGTACAAAAAAAAAACAACACGGTTCCATATATTGTGAATCTGATGCTTGTGGGATGGTACTTGTTTGATTTTTAACGAAAAAATGATGAATAATTACTGAGGTATGTCATCCTTCCTATCTCGATACAAAAGTCTTCCTATCACGATACAGAAGTCTCCTTCCTATCACGATACAAAAAAAAACAAGAATTATTTTGCCATAAGTTCCCATGTAGTACATTTTTAATTCATATAATCCTTAGTAATGTGTTTGTATAGATTTAACACGTTTTGCATGTTTATTTTTCATATATATTACATTGATTATTTTATTATTGATTATATATATATATATATATATATATATATATATATATATATATATATATATATATATATATATATATATATATATATATATATATATATATATATATATATATATATATATATATATTAGATTGATTAATTGATTATTTTTAATTTTTGTTAATGATCTGCCAGATGTTTGCAGTAGCGGAAATATGGTAATGTTTGCTGATGATAGCAGCTATTTAACAGGAAATAGAAACATGCAAGGAGTCATTGAAACGGTACAGGATGCTCAATAAATTTCATAGTTGGTTTACAAATAATAAGTTATCCCTTAACGTGGACTAAACCAGTTTTATTGCTTTTACTCATGGAATGCACACTATAACGGAGTCATATTTACCCAAAATTAACGGTAAGTCTATACAGCTGTACATGATTTCCTGTACTAGATTTCTGGGTGTTCATGTCGATAAGAGACTTTGCTGGGATGAACGCATAGCTGAACTATGCAAGAAATTAGCTGCTGTCTCATATGCTGTTTATAGGTTGAAACGGGTTGGTACCACGGATATTGGGCATTCATATTACTATGCAGAGTTTTACAGTCGCGCTAGGTATGGTTTGATATTTTGGTGTGGGTCGCCTCACCTGATGCGTGTTTTCAAAATACAAAAAAAGATAATTCGAATGATGGGTGGGGTGTCACTACTGGCAACATGTCGACCAATTTTTAAACAATGTAGGATTTTGTCTCTACCATCACTATATATTTTGGAGATTATGATCTTTGTTAGGCGAAATTTTGTAGCATTCGTAAAAAATAGTCATTTTCATCACGAGGCTCATCGAGGCTCTGATGAACTTGTTTTACCAATACATTCATGTAAGATAGTTGAACATAATGTTTACTATAGGGATTTAAACATGTTCAGAATGACAACGAATTTAAAAAATTAGTCCGCGAATTTCTTATAAGTCAAAGTTTTTATAGTTTAGAAGAATATATGTCGTATCAATAAATAGATTCAATGCTTGTTTATGTATACAATGTTTATTTGTGCAAGATTATCATTTCATGTACTATTTCTGAGGTCGTGTCACTGAACATTCTGTCAATTCTGTCAATCCGACTTAATCATGGATATTTTTAATGTTATGGGGATTGAATAAATACTTTATTAAATTATTAAATTTTATACTTTATCAAGAATAAAATATTTATATGTAGGTTTAAATGTTATATATTCTTTGTATGCACAGAAGTGTGGCAATGTGCATGCCCTTGTTTTGGCTTGATCCATGCATATTTGTATTGTCTTGAGGATTCAATAATTTTTTTTCCCCATCGACTTGGTATCACTCTCTCAAATCAAAAAGCTGGAAACCATATTCCGATTCCTCCCACGCGATGTTGGAGTTCGGCTCGGAGCCTGGGGATAAATTTCATTATAACCCAGTATTCCGTTGGCATTAAGACAAAAATTATCGAACTATGTGGCAGGTTTGCAACAATATACCCAGTTGTCCCACTTTTATGATATTTCTAATTAGTCCGCAATTTGTTAAACTTTTGGAGAACATATGGCTCACCAATCCCTCTGCGGAAATTACAAAAGGTTCGATGTTCACTTTTCAAGTTGCCAGATGTTCTTCAATTCATAAGAAAGATTCTCGTACTTAGAAACCTTTTCCACCTCCGTTTGATGTATATTATGAGACAGTGGTATGGCAATATCAATAATTGTTCCCCACTTTTCTTTTTTATTTATTAAGACTAAGTCTGGTCTATTGTAGTCGACAGCCCTGTCAGTTATTATCGGTCTATCCCAGTAGAGCAGCACATCGTCAGATTCCAGAACAGCTTGAGGACTGTATTTATAATACGGTGGAGTAGATGTTGGTAAAAGACCATAATTAAGTGCCAGTTTTTTGTAGATTATTTTAGCAAGCTGATTATGCCTTCCTAAATATGCGTTTTCTGCTAAAGTAGGATATCCACCAACAACGTGCTCAACAGTCTCCCCTATTTTACCACATTTTCGACATACATCTTCAGTGTTATCCTTACAAGGATATATTTCTTGTAATTATTAGTTTTGATAACTTTATCCTGGATAGCAATAACAAAACCCTCAGTTTCCGGATATAGTTGATTCTCGTCTAACCACAGCAGAGAAGCTTTCTTATCAATAGTATTGCCATTTAATAATTCTACATATCTACCATGGATTGATTTATGTTCCCAGAGATTTTTGTTGTTTTGTATTGTCCCTGTTTCGATAGTGTAGTTTGCATGGCTCAGTTTTAGTGGCGTAAAATTGTGATCAAACTGAGTTGCGAGTCTCATAAGTTGATCTTTCTAACTTAGAAAATGTTGGCGAAGTTTCTTTCTCCTGACTAAGACGTAATTCTTTGATATTAATAAGCCCTCTACCTGCATATTTTCGAGGAATGTATAATCTCTACACAGAAGAATTGGTACGCTAAATAAGCATTAGGAGCAAGGGCCGAGCAACCGACAATAAGGTGCTCAATTGTTTCCCCCAAAGTACCGCATTTCCTGCACTTATCGACTACCTCCAAATGCAGTATGTGCTTTTCATAGTTTTTTGTTCTTGTTACCCTATCTTGAATAGATATCGCGAAACCTTCTGTTTCTGGGTACAAGAGTCCATCGGTCAGCCACTTCAGAGAGAATTGTTCGTCAATGGTGTCATCTTCGATGACTTAGGAAACCTTCCGTGCAATGTTTGTCCTTTCCATTCTCGAACGCAGTCCGTGAGTGTTGTTCTGCTTTTCGCCCTATAGTTAGTAGTATAGAATCCACATGTTATAAACTAGCAAAATTTTTATTAAACATTTTAAATCCACTGTCGGGTAGAACAAATTCGTATATTAAAAATACTTCAGATTTTTTAGATAAAATTTCGAACATTAAAATTACAAACCAAAATTTAATGGTTAGTTTTGACGTGGTGAGTTTATTTACTAATGTACCAGTTGATAAATCGCTTTTAATAGTTAGAAAGAGATTAGAACATGACACAACATTAAAAGATCGCACTAAACTAAACATAAATACAATTTTGGAATTATTAACTCTGTGCTTAAAAACCACATATTTTCAATTAGAAAATGATTATTATCAACAAAATTTTCCTTTGATGAGTAGTATCTTTATGGAGGAACTCGAGAATGACATATTAAATAAATCTCTTAAAAAGCCATTAATACGGCTTAGGTATGTTGATGATATTTTTGCTATATGGCAACATAGCATTGACAATCTAAATATTTTTTTAAAAGATATAAATTCTCGAGAGCCTACAATTAAGTTTACTTTAGAGATGGCGAGGGAGAATAAATTGCCATTCCACGACACTTTAATATTAAAACAAAACAAAACATTAAAAACTACAGTTCACAGAAAACCGACAAACACAGATAGGTATCTCAATTTCTTTTCAAATCACTCAAAATCGGTCAAAATATGAGTCATTAAAAGTTTATATGACAGAGCAAAACTTGATTGTACCGACAGTGATACACTACAAAAAGAAACAAATCACATATAAGACATTTTAATACAAAACAATTACCCAAAAAATTTTATAGATAAATCGTTTAAAAATTTTGATACTAGACAAAACAGACAAGTTATTAATAACAATAATAATAACTCCCAAACAATTAACCTCACAATTCCTTATATCCGTGGTATTTCGGACACAATTAAAAGAGTAGGAAATAGATACAACATTAGAACGACCTTTAAAACAAAAAATACTCTTAGATCTTTATTAACAAAGACTAAACCAAACAATATACAACAAAATACCAAAAATGTGGTCTATAAAATTCCCCGCGAATGTGGCAAATTCTACATAGGTGAGACACCTAGACCGTTAGATGTTAGAGTAAAAGTGCATAAAAACCTTCTTAGAAAGGGCGATTTTAATAAATCTAGAATTTGTCAACACGCATGGGAATCGGGTCATAAAATCAATTGGAATAATTCCAAAACGGTATTAAAAGAATCGGTAACAAAATACAGAAGATTAAAAGAAACCGCTATAATTAATTTAAATAAAAATAACTGTATTGCTATGCCTTTGGTAGATTTAAATTCAATATGGTTCCCGATTTTAAAGAATACAATTAAACACATTTAAATATTTGAATACACAATCAGTACAATAAACAATCACACAGTAAATATTACCTATATATATTTTTTGGTACTATGTCACTGTCATGAAAATCTATTGTTGTCAATGTAAGTATCGTTGACATATACAAAAAAATATATTTATTTTCACTCGTTACTTTATATATTACAAATTAATATAATATATTTTTTTGTTTAGTTTTGAAAACGGGGGGAGAATACCCTCCGAAACGTTAACGTTAAAAGTTTGTAAATTTTTTTTATAACATTTTTATATCTTTAAAATTTTGTTCGTTAGGCAAATTTATTACAAAAAAGAATCACTGAGAAATTTGTCTCGGTTTGGTTTTTTGTTTTTACTCAGTGATTCTTTCTTTAAATAAGAACAGGTATTTTTGATATTTGTTGAGTTTTAGATAGTGGCAAAAAACCCAAATAAAGGAAAAAAAATATATGAACACGCCACAATCATTCAGACATTACTCGAATTGTATAATGTTATTACCGGGTGGTAGTGAGATTATTAAGCAAATAACGTAAAAGACTCATAGAAATACTAATAAAATATCAAAAAATAAGATGGGTTTTATAACGTCTGAGTCCTAAATTAACCGGGTTCTGTAATTACCGAGCCCTAAAATGACTGAATTCCGTAAAGACCGGGCCCTTAAACGCCCTACAAAAATACCAAAGAATAAGCCTGACTAGGGCTTGGCCAGCCAATCTACATACCTCTAATGGAAGGGTTTGGCGTGAGGACGTTTGTTCAGCTCGAGCTGTAATGTTATACCGTAGAATACCGGTGCGCTCTCAATTAAGAATCGCGCAAAATAGACTTACCTGTAGCAGGCGATAATTTGTAAGCGCTCATGCTCTTTATTTGGATCGAAAATTGCCCTATTTACCATATAAAAAAATATTACGCTAACTCAAAATCGTTTAAACATCAATATTATTTTGAAAGGTATTATCATAGCAGCAAAATGACATCTATTAAAATAATTAAGAATTATTAACCGTCAGCCCTGGCAATCGGCGATTACTCAGTACAGGATCATTGATTTTGATAATATTTTCTTCATTGGCGGACGTGGAAAGTCTTCCTGAATAAGGTGTATCTTCCTCAGCTGCTTCTTTACCATCACTAAAGTCCTTGTAGCACATGAAAACGTTTTTGTGACATAACTTTATCATTTAAATGCACCAGCAAAAAAGAAATAGTTTTTATCGATCAGATATCGAGGACAATCAACCCAACTTTAAAACAAAAGTCGCCTTTGATCATACTAATATTTCTAGATGTTTTCGTTCTATTTTTGAAACAATATTCCCAACTTTCCGACCAGTTAGTTCCATTGTAAACACAGTTAATTTCGTCGCAACAAAGCGAAATAAATTTGTATATAAAATACGTTCGTGAAAAGTGGATTGTGCAACTATTATAATATAATCATTAGTCCAAAAAGCGGTGGTGAAATAGAACAAACCCGGTCTGCGGTATCAACTTTGTTCGTGAAGAGATATGAGAATTTGCGTCCAAGTACTTTTATCATTAACCAACGCTCGAGAATTTTCTACAATTTTAGTTCTGTAGTTGAAACGGTTTTCGCAGCACAAAAGAAATGAGCGCGGAAAGGAATTATGGAAAATTAGATATATTGTTTTTTCACTTGTAAAAAATTGCTTTTCTCTGCATTTGTTAGCGTGTTGAACACAAGAAACACGAATGTAAAATTGGTGGTTGAAAACGACAAAGTCATTCGACTTTTTATTACTATTCTAAGAGTTGCAAGGATTTTGTTTATACAGAATGGTTCAATTAGCAATATTAGGGATATGTAAAGGTAAAGGTCAATTTCATATTTTTGGATTTTGAAGGATACCGCCATTGACTTGCTTCCGAGAACAATCAGAACAAAACTAGATATCATGTCGTGAAGCGATACAAGAAACGAAGCTGCTTTTCATTCATCTTTGCGATTACACCGCCCTCTATTGGAAAAATATCTGACTGTTCAATCTATCTCCTCATAGTATGAATTAATTTTTTTTCTGGGAGTATATCCGGTTGTCGATTTGGTCCCTTTTGAGAACTTGCAGACGTTTCACCAAAATTTCATTTGGCATTTTCGGTGCTTACTATCGTGAGGTTCGTCACTTTCTGGTCATGAACAGAAACATGAAAAGTCACAGAAAGTCACAAACCTAAAGAATAATTTACGAGAGCTTTGTAAATGGGAAATTCAGGGTACTTTTTACACATAATGGATATATATATATATATATATATATATATATAAATATATATACAATTTTCTTTGTTGGTGACCGGTTGGAGCTTGAGTTGTGGTTGCTTGACCGGGAACGAGCCCCACCCCACCCATCCCTACAACTACATGACATATATTTCGTCTCTCGAGATTCAGACTCTTCAGGGCTCCGACATATACCATATCATCAAGAATAAGAAGACCCTGTCCACAGACAAAATCTCATGTTTTGCCGACTTCCCGTCGGATGGCGTATATATGTAGTGTCAGATTTTCTAGGACTGCGTCCAATGAGACAACACTAGCTGAGTGTCATCGTACACCCAACTATTAGGTTCCACAATCTCATGTGGAACACACAGCAACCTGCGTCTCCGCCTAAATGAACATTTTTGTGGGTTGCTTGACCGGGAACGAGCCGGAAAAGAGCGAATTACTTAGAATAAAAGATATAATTACTTAGCGATATTTGCGATATTTGCAAACATGTCTCAAACAGACAAAAATCTCCAATGAGACCATTGATTTAATGAAGAAACATAGATAAACACTGAGCGCTGCAAAACTATAAGAAAACGTATCAGAGAGGGCACGCGCCGATTCAACATGCAGCTAGTGCAAAAAACCTTGGAAGAAAACAAAGGAATTAACAAGGCTAAACAGAAGCTGAGATAAAAACAACGCAAATATATGCCTTAAGGCGTGAGGATGGCACGCGTACGTAAATGTAAGAGGTTGTCAGAAAATTTTATTTCGAGTTATATGAAGATCAGATCCAATCAAAGACAAAAATACCCACGGAAGAACAAATACCAGATATCCTAGTGGAGGAGGTAATAAATTATAGAATCGATGAAAAACGGCAAGACTCCAGGAAAGGACAGTGTAACTGTCGAAATGCTAAAAGCTGGTGGTCGGACGTTACAAAAAATACTGGCAAAATTATAATCAAAATGCCTCAAAGAACAAAAAGTACCTGACTTATGAAAAAATGCAGAAGTGGTCCTTTTACATAAAAAGGGAGCACAGGAAGATTTAATGAACTACCGTCCAATAAGCCCCCTATCAGTAATGTACAAAGTTTTCACTAAGATAATTTCTAAAAGAATATTAAAAAAAACTGAATTACGCACAACCAATAGAACAAGCAGGATTCAGAAGTAGATTTAGTACATTGGATCACATCCAGGTTGTACAGCAGGCCATAGAAAGGGACAACGAATACACCATGCCACTGTGCTCGGCTTTTATCGACTAAGAAAAAGCATTTGACTCCATCTCAAAGCATGCAATAATGGATGCACTGCTTAGCCAAGGGGCAGATAAAGCATATGTAAACCTATTAGGATCGATATATGATGGAGCTACAGCCACAATTCACCTTGATGATCTTGAAATAGGAATCAATGTAAAATGAGGTGTGCGGCAGGACTCAATATCGCCTATTCTTTTCTCGGCTGGCCTTGAAGAAGTATTCCGTAAACTGGATTGGGAACAGGATGGTGTAAAGATCAATAGTCCAAACTTAAATCATCTTAGATTTGCAGATTATATCGTTCTCCTTTCACAAGGCCCAGAGGAGCTGCAATGACGCATACAAGAACTGCAAAGAGCTGGCGAACCATTTGGCTTGAAAATTAACCTTAAAAAGAGTTTTGGGAGGGGATTTGGAGATTGTGGACAGCTTTATATATCTTAGGCAGAGGATTTCAATGGAGGGGAATACCACCCGGGCGGTGAAACGGCGTGTTAAATGAGGCTGGCAGGCATTTGGCAGTCTCAACATTGTGTTTAAGAGTAGACTCCCACTTTGTCTGAAAAGAAAAGTCTTCAATCAGTGCGTTCTACCCGTTATGACATACGGAAGTGAAACCTGGACGCACATATCGCAATCAATTCAAAAACTTCGGGTAGCACAGAGGGGAATGGAAAGATGTATGCTTGGCATTACAAGACGAGACAGAAAGTCCTGCTCATGGATCAGGGAACAAACGAGAGTATGTGACATCATTGGAAGAGTAAATCAATTGAAATAGAGATGGACAGGCCATATAGCGAGGCAATGGGATGACAGATGGGCCAAGACAACCCTGGAGTGGATACCGCTTGATCGTAAACGTCCGCGAAGAAGACCGAAAGCACGATGGATTGATGACATCGTTAAGTATATTGGACCAGAGTGGCATAGTAAAGCCCAGGACCGTGAAAGTTGGAAACATGCTGAAGAGGCCTTCATCCTGCAATTGATCGACACGGGCTAATGATGATGATGATATATATGATACGTCTATAGTAGCCGTTGAAGTAAATATATCATAGGTGGCATGCAATACCTTTGGTCATCTTGTAAACATAACCCCTTAGCACCAGTACTCGATTTTTGTTTACATCACAAAGTTATTCGCTATTAAATATGTCAGATTATCAGCCAAGTCCTCGTCATTTGCGGGAGGTGTTCCTAATGAACTAAGCAATTTTTGTGTGGAGCATAGATAATGTTTTTTCTTTTTAAATATTCTTATACGAAATATTGTGTACTATAAAATTTTATCGCCCAAAGTGCTTTCTAGCCATTAAAAATATCAAATTTAAATAGCATTAATAAAATTTAATATTTATCAAGTTCGGTTTGTAGAAATACTTCCAAAGAGAAAGGCAAAAAGGCTTTGGTTATCTGAACGCGGTACGGCACGAGGACAAATGATTAAAAATAAATACCTTTAATTTAATTTTCGCTCAGAGAACGGCTTTATGGCAAGAATTAAAACTCACCACAGATTCGGACGGTTGCTATCTCTAATTGAATTTGCTGTGTGGAGCGACGTCCTAATTTGTTGTAGCTATACTTTACCACCAGTCTCTCGTTTATTTTTGCTTCTGTTTTCATGCGAATCATATGTAAATACTACAGTTGATTGGCATTTTCATCAAAAAATATAAACAGTATATTCAAAGATCTTATTTAGAACTTATTTAGAGCTCATTTAAATGTGGACACCTTAGTAATTAAAAACTAGGATGAAGAGATCACAAGAAACGAAACTGAGGTTACGAAGCGATGGAAAGAATATTTCGAAGTGTTGCTCTCGGCAAGATACGACACGAGCATACAGGGCGTAATAGACGTAACAAGAGAGAATTTGGAAGGCAGACAAGAAATGGAAAAAGAATAGGTAAAAATTGACGAGCTAATGGAAGCGATAAAAAAGTTAAAGAATGGAAAAACACCTGGGATGGTTAAAATTATAGCAGAAAAGCTGGATTGCAGATGCTTCTGGAAAATTTTTACGGAGTCTGGAAAGAAGAAGGAATTCCAGAAAATTAGGCCTGTTAGTGACTATATTTAATTTATACTAACTATATTAAGTGGAGACAACAAAGACTGCAGAAACTACAAAGGAATAACGTTATTAAGTAAAATACTAATGTTATTAAAAAAATATAGAAACAAGACGTAATAGAGAAATAGAATCAACCTTGTCACATGCCCAAGTGGGTTCAGAGCGGGAACAGAACAGTGTTACACTGCTGCTTTTCAAAGTTTTCGCACTCTTATTGAAAAACTTTACTTATTAAGTAGTATTTTATAACTGTATTATATAACGGTAAAAATATGAATAAATGTTATATAAAAAAATTAGTATGCTCACCGCGATGATTCCACTTTCATTATGACGACCTAAACATAAAATAGATTTATACGAAAAATACGACTTATCAAACAGCAAAATAGTCTCATTTCGACAATAACCTCTTTATTTCATATGAATTTCTTTCCAGCCAGCTATCATCTTCATGTGGGAAATAGAAGGAATTTGGAAGAAGCCAAGCTTGGAGACTAGTACGGATGCGGCATTAATTCGAAGCGTAATTTGAACAAAAATCGCAGCTCTTGCAATGGTGGACGAGTAGTGGGTACATTGTGTCGCTGAAGTAACACTTTTTCTTTGCGAAAATAGTTGAATTACATGTCACACTCTTCAATACATCAGAATTGCATGATTGAACGTATGAAATGGTAAAATATTAAATTGTAAAGAATTGATAATGTGAGGGAGGACAAAGAAAATTCTTAGTATTACTATTAGTGAAACTATTCTCAAAAAAGTAAATTTTTGTTGAAAATAATTATCTAGCTGCCAAAATAATTTATCACGTTCAACCAATGCAAGCATAGATTGTTTTAAGTAATTTTCCGAAATCATCTCAATAACTTTCATCACAGCATTTTGGACTTGTGTAACACTATCATAAAATATTCCTTTTATGGATAACTCGAGTTTCGAAAACAGAACATAGTTACATGGAGATACATCAGGCGAATGCGGAGGATATTAAAACACATAGACTTGTTTTTTCGTTAAAAATTTACGAACAGCCGCCGTGAGATTAACGTGCAACGAAAACCAGCCAAAAATTTCGTGAATCATTTCTTTGGTCGAATTTCATTCATTCGCTATCCATCTCAGTTTAATTTGCATCATAGGCGATTATTTCACGCACTTTCTCCACCAACTCATTGCGATTTTGGTTTTTAGGCCGGCCTGGCTTCGGGCCATCTTCCATAGCATCAGGACCGTCCTTAAATCGCTTATTCCACTCTAACGCACGTGTACGAGACATGCAACCATCACCATAAACATTTTTCATCAATTCAAATGTTTCCGTACATTTTATACAAAGCTTGAAACAACATTTAATATTAACTATTTGGTCCATGGAGGAGGTAAAACCAGGTGGTTCCAGTTTTCAGATTATATATTGTTTTAAATTATTGATTGATTTGTCCGTTACTTTGTGATAGTTCATTTTTGAAAAAATGAATAAAATAATTTTTTACTGTTATCTATCACTTTTATTTTTAAACAAAATTTGCATGACTATAGTTTCGTAAAACGACTTTATATTCTCAAACACTACTTTAAAACTAAGGTTGTACAGCTGTTTATCTATTCTATGTACATAATTTTATACTTTTATTGGAGTTTTTTACAATATTTTAAATAGAGGGGAATTTCGCGCTGTATGTAAAATTTTCAAATTTGTAATCTCGGGAAATATATGTCCGGTATCTATGAAATGGTTCGCAAAATTAGAGTGTTGTTTCTTTAATATGTATGCAGATTTATGTTCTTTTTATCTGATCTGAAAATTTCTGCCGGTTTATCCAACATAGCAAATTGCAAAAAATTAAACATTTAAGAATCTGTTGAAATTTATAAATATAATAAAAATCCGTCTAGACAGCTAATAAACGATCACACGGATCTCCGAAATTCCCCACTATTTAAAATATTGTAAAAAATTAACCCCAATAAAAGTATAAAATTAGGTACATAGAATAGATAAACAGCTGTAAACCCTTAGTTTTAAAGTAGTGTTTGAGTATGTAAAGTCGTTTTACGAAACTATAGTCACACAAATTTTGTTTAAAAATAAAAGTGATAGATAACCAAGTAAAAAATTGTTTTATTCCTTTTTATATATTGTTTTAATAGATGACGCTAGTAGGTTTCTTTATATTTAAAAATAAACGAGCTTGTTGCAAACTTTCGTTTATAACGAATCAATTTATAAGGTACGAATTAAAGTATCGTTAAACGCGTTTTGTTTTTGTCGCTAATAACGAACCCGTTTATGACGAATTTTCGTATAAAACGAACACTAATTGTTGACATAATCGTAAAAACTTTCACTAATCACAAACTTCAAGTGGTTTTCTTCCGAACAAACAGGGAATCCTATTCTTTAATTAGATATATCTAAATGTCAACAATACCTGAAATAATTCATTTAAAAAATGATTTTTTTCTAGAAAATTAGCAAAAACACCGTCTTTCACCTCTACTTGCACCATTTCTTAAAAAAAGTGGTTGGCAACACTTAGGGCCGCTTCTACAATACAAGAATATACCAGGTATAAGCTATATTTGGAATAAACCCCCGTTAGGTGCGTTCTACAAAATGGGCGGGCTACGGGCGGTTTCAAATTTGATTTCAAGTATAGCTTATACCTGATATATTCTTGCAGTGTAGAACCGGCCCTTAGTCAGTCTGTGTATTGAATTTGATAATGATGAGTGACGCAATATCAAACAAAGCACTTATCGTATCGGTACAAGTGTAAGGGTGCGCACACAAAGAAAGCAGGTTTCCTGCTTACTGGTAGTCGGCACGTATAAAAGCCGATTATTTACTTTACTTATTAGGTTTTAAATGATGGGGAACATAAACAGAGCGTGTCGGAACTTGTAAACAAACGTGAACCGGCACCGAGAATTTTACCGGAATGAATTTTTAATTCTTGGTCGCTGATTTTCGGCGCCGGACGTAAATTTTCAGTAGAAAAATTATTATTAATGTGGCGGCTTAAAATCTCCCACACTCACGTGTTGATTATTTTTCTTTCAATTATTTTTTTATTATTATTTCGAATTTTTTTATGTTTATAGTGTATTTTATTATTTCGAAATAAGTTTATGAAGACTAAACTTGAAGAGATTTACCACTGAACACCAAAACGCTTTTTTGAACTGCTTGACGCACGTTTCGCTAGCCATGTTAGCATCATCAGATAAATCATCTCCTGAAAAAAACGTTTTGGTGTTTAGTGGTAAATCTCTTCAAGTTTAGTGTTTCACACCAAAGGTTCCAATAGAAGAATTGAAGTTTATGAAGGTTTAAGGCCGCTATTTGTATATATTTTTATGTTTATCTTCACAAATTCTTCATCGGAGGATGAACTGGACATCTTGCCTTCATGAAATCTGCTTTTTTACTCGCAGATAACCAGCGTTCTTTAATGAAATGATGCAATAATGGTAATGCATGTACAGCACATTGATATTCAGCGCCGAAAATAGGCCCTGGCTAACCTGCTTTCTTTGTGTGCGTACCCATATAGTGTGCGTACCCTTACGCATCTCTTTTAAAACTACATACATGTGCAATGTGTTGGCCATGATGCAGCCGAAAAAATGCTCCCGAGAAAATGGATAGTGCGACGCCGCACTAAAATAATTGCAAATTTTTTTGGAGTTTTAATTTTTACTCTTCTGTTTATTCCAGATTGGTACAATTTGGAAAAATAATGACAAAATATTGGAAATGTTCGAAAAAGGTCAAAATTTAAATGTAAAAAAAAATCACCATTAACGGCGCTATATTGCAATCGAAAGCTGAAGACTTTAGAAAAAAGATTTTCAAAAATGACGAAAGTTGGATCAAAAGGTTTAAAAAAACTTTGTATACCAGTGGAAAAATTGTTGGAGAATCTTCTTCAGCTGATATATTGTAGATGACTGGCTAAAGACCAAGTGGTCAACCATTACAAAAGACTTCAAGGATGAGAACACATTTAAAGAAGATGAAACTGGCTTAATTTATAAGCTTACACCTGACAGGATATTGAGATTCAGAAGGGAAACCTGTAAAGGTGGAAAGCTCTCCAAAGAAAGAATCACCGTGTTCGTGGTGGGAAATTTAACAGGAACAGAAAAAAGAAAATTATTAGTAAGTGGAAAATCTAAAAGCCCTAAATATTTTGAGAATGTTGTACATTTGCCACTTAATTATAAATCCAATGAAAGAGCGTGGATAACCTCAGACATTTTTGCAAGTGAACTGCGGGAATGGGATGCTGAGTTACGCCATAAATTTCGACAAATCATACTCTTAGTTGACAACTGCCCAGCTCAGTAATGTCTGAATGATTGTGGCGTGTTAACATATTTTTTTTCTTTATTTGGTTTTTTCGCCACGATCTAAAACTCAAAAAATATTAAAAAATTAAATAAAGCAACACACAACAAAATACCAAAAATGTGGTTTATAAAATTCCCTGCGAATGTGGCAAATTCTATATAGGTGAGACATCTAGACCGTCAGATGTTAGAATAAAAGAGAGAAAACCTTAGAAAGGGAGATCTTAATAAATCTAGAATTTGCCAACACGCATGGGAATCGGGTCATAAAATCAATTGGAATAACTCCAAAACAGTACTAAAAGAATCGGCAACAAAATACAGAAGATTAAAAGAAAGCGCGATAAATAATTTAAATAGAACTAACTGTATTGCTATGCCTTCGGTAGATTTAAATTCAATACGGTTCCCGATTCTAAAGAATGCAATCCTTAACATTTAAGAATTTCAATAAACAACCACAATCACACGGTAAACCTCACCTATATATATTTTTTTGGTAGTATGTCACTGTCATTAAAAACTAATTGTCAATGTAAGTATCATTGACATACACAAAAAATATATTTACTTCCTATCGAGAATACTTCCGGAAACGTTAACGTAAAAAGTTTGTATATTTTTTTAAAACATTTTTATATCTTTAAAATTTTGTTCGTTAGGCAAATTTATTACAAAAAAGAATCACCGAGAAATTTGTCTCCGTTTGGTTTTTTGTTTTTACCCAGTGATTCTTTATTTACATAAGAACAGATATTTTTGATATTATTTGAGTTTTAGATCATGCCGAAAACCCCAATTAAAGGAAAAAAAAACTGCCCAGCTCATCCATGTATTATTGGATAGCATCGTGTTAGTATTTCAAGTGTGTTAGTTATGGATCAAGGTGTTGTCCATAGCTTAAAAGCTGTTATCGTAGGCTTCTCCCATTGCAAATGGTAAATTTTATTAATAGCGGTGGAAAAAATTTACTATTAATATTTTGGAGGTGATACATACACATTCATTTGGCTTAGCAGAGGGTATCGAAACGAACAATTGTCAATTGCTTTCAATACGATGATTTTCCGAAGGCTGGGAATGATTTTGATTCGGACGATGATCTGCCATTAGTCGATTGGCTCAAGAAAAATCCACAAGAAGAAAATGATAACAATTTTCAAGATAATCTTCCTTATGGTGAAACGGACTTCAATCAATTTGTCCATGTTGACGACAATCTTGTGAGTATAACTATTTTGTATCTTCTTCAGTTCGCATTCATGATGATGCGGATGAGAAAGATGAAGATGCAGAATCTTTGAATACGGAATCGATACCCTTACAGTTCCAACTACATCAGAGGCACGTCGACATAATGACTGTGTTCGTCATTTAATTCAGTAAAGAAATACTGCGTTCTCAATCACATTCACACAGTGGAATTTCATAATTACAATATTTATTTCGCAAAAATAAAACAAACCAAATTAAAGGATTTGTTTAAATAAGACTATTGAAAACTATGTTTAAATAAGACTATATTGAAACAACTAGGAGCCTATTATCGCTATTATTTTGATGTCAAAAAATTACAACTTACCAATTACAATCAAAAATAATTTAAAAATAAAAGGAAACTAATAAGTAATAAATTAATAAGCCGATTCGATTGTCCGATGTCGATTAATTGATCAATTTGGGCTTGTGGAATTCTCTCCCATTCTTCACGAGCAGCATCTTTTACTTCTCGCAGGGTAAGAAGAAGATTGTTTTGTTTCTTGAGGTCTGTTTTTAAAATATCCCAACCATATTCAAGGACATTCATGTCATGGATATTCCCTCATCTTCAACAAAAAGTTGTACTGCTGCTGTTCGATGAGGAGGTGCGTTGTCATCCTTGAAAATAAATCGGTCGCCCTCTGCAAGAGGCCCATAACAGGATTTAAAACATTCTCCAGTACACATCATCAGTAACTCTTCTGTCCAGGATCAGTAGAGGACCACCTTCAAATAGGGGATAAACGGTTGAGCTGTTTCTAGTAGGGCTTGTCGACCTGGATGTCTCCAAATTAATGTTCTTTGTGAATCAGAAACCAGACTTCATCGTCTCTTCGAAGAACATCAAGTTGTTTCAGTTAGAACTATGATTCATTTCTCGAGTCCATTCAAATGTTACACATTTTTTTTGTTGAAGGGTTACCTTGAGAACACGTAAAGGTCTTCTGCGATGCAAATTAACCGCTTTCAGTCGGAGTGTTATCGTTTCTCGTAAAACATTTATCCCTTTTTTTATCCCTATTTGTAGATTTCTGACGATTTCTTCGAGCTATCATTAATATCTGTCGTTTTGTGCAGGTGTTGTACTTCGTTTTCTAGCACTTCTGGGGCGATCCTTTACGTCATTTGTCTCATGGAATTTTATATGAATTTTCGATACAGCGCTTTGAGAAACACTTACAATTTCCACAATATCACTTTGATTAAAGCTCTGTTATAACAAAACAATTACTCTACATCGATTAAAATGATATATCTCGTTTTTGGCATTTTTAAATGGATTGATTGAAAATTGAAAAAGAACTGAAATAATGTGTAAATACCAGTATAAACAAAATGGGCAAAAATCGAAAACCTGTTATTTTCATTTAAAAACGGGTCTAAAATAAATATCCATCCCAATTTTTAGAGTATCGTAGGCGTAGATATCGTATTTGTAAATATTCCAAACCCTTTGACATATGTGTATGGTTTAATTCTTTTAATAATAAACTTCTGATATGTATGGGTAATAGTAATCGTTTACTACGAACTTTGCTTATAACGATCCAATTTCGTCGGGCCCTTGAGGTTCGTTAAAAGCGGATATTACTGTATAAGTATTACTTTCCACAAAACTGTTTTCAATCAGATAAGTTTACTTAAAACCAAACAACTGGCCAAAACCCACAAAAAAAACCTAATTGAAATAGTAAAAATAGAAATTCATTTCACTACATCCAGCGTAGAGAAATGTTTTCAAAAGGGTGAGACAAAAAGGCTTCAGACGTTCGAAAAGGATACGGTACAAGCACAACTGATTAATAATAAATAGTTTAAATTGAATTTTCTACGGAAGCAGCTTTATAACAAAAATTAAAAGGCACAGGTTCGCTTTCTAATTGAATAAGAAAGTTAATTTGATTCAAAAAAAATTCCTTACAATCTTCTGTAACGTCTATTTTGATTAATTTTCTATATCAATCGTATTAATACATTTCGAAATAGTGAAATAGAAAAAAATAATGAAACGACGAACTAACGAAAGAGGGCCGAAAATTCGCGAATACCGGACATGGTCTGTTCGCAAAACATTTTATGTTATATTACATTTGCTTTTAACGTTACTGTCACTAGGATAATTTATTTGTGAGTATTCTAATAGGTAAACGTTATATTACTACTGTTACTCGAAATAAAGCGGCATCGAAAACATACAAAACATTGAAATATTCATAGCTTGACCCGTGCGTGCGTCCGTTTCTCCCGTGTTCTTGTCTGGTACAACAGGTTCCGTTATCTTTAAGATGGTGGTAAACAAAATACTATCATCTGTTTCTAACATATTAGAACTGTTGCGTTCGAGATTTCTCGGCGTTCGTGTTTGCACCACTCTCCCCTACTCGCTTCGCAGAAAAAATAAATTTTTATAACATTTAAATCACAGCAGAACATTATTTGGTTACAATTTAAATAACTTATCCATTCATATAATAAATTATAAAATAGAATAAAAAAGTATAAATATAAAATTCTAGGTAATGGCACTTATTGAGATCAAGGGGTAGTGTTACAATTCTCCATTTTTAAGTTAATTTTGAAACTTTAACATGAATAATATTGATAACGAAATTTAAAATAAAATCACGTGATTACGAAAGTGCCACGATTGACTTCCATGTTTGTGACGTCATTATGTTAAAGCGTTTTCACGTAAGTACTGTCAACGACTTTTACATGTGATTATACTGTCAAAATTAGTGATGTTTAGTGCAAAAGAAATTGTAGATTATTAATTTTATTCAGTAATGTATATCAAAAGGTTCATAAAGCCCAATTCTGATAATATTTCTGGTGTGGATATTTTTATGGTTATAGGTTTTTCTCCAAAATAATATTCGGTTCAATTGAGCTAAAGTTCGAAGTGCTAAACCAAACCTATTTTTGGGATACTCATGGAGTTGTGTTAATAGACAATCTTGAAAAGAAAAAAAAACTATAACAGGGGCATATTACACAGCATTTATTGACAAGCTGAAGACAAAATTTGCAGTAAAACGGCCGCATTTGAAAAAAAAAGAAAGTTTTGTTCCACCAAGACACCTCACCGTTTCCATTGCAAACATTCACGAGTCGGTATTCAAATTTATTGATCACCCGCAGTTCTCACCAGATCTGGCCCCAGCGACTTTTTTTCCTTCCTAGCCTCAAAGTCTTGCTTGGAGAACAGATATTTTCATCGAATGAGGAGGTCATGAAATTCAGAAACGAATATTTTGCATAACAATATGTCAACTACTATTTAGACAGATGTATAGAATTGAATAGAAAGAATAGAAATGTATAGAATTGAATTTGACAAAAAAGTTCTTGTTTCTGTGTTAGGATGGAAATTCTTCCGATCGTCCTCATACATACATCAACCCCTTTCTTGAATGGATAGTTAGTTTTGTGACAATAATTCAATAATATTTTTGTGACAATAGTTCACCAAGATTAAACCACGATTTTCACCTATTTGGTTTATTGTAAAGGATCTTCTTTTGTCACCGATTGTGATCTCTTCTGATATTATTCAGGAAGTTGGGCAATGACAAAACAACATCAAAGCGTCCACTCATAATCTCAATTGTGATCTCATAAATACCCCAATAACCATCTTCTTGAATATTTCCCTAGCTTTTGTATCCCTGTCCAAGTCAGGTATTATACGACAAGAATTTTCTTCCAGAAGTATTTTTAATTCTGTATCTTCAACTTTTTGGGATATCTCGGCCCTTCTGCATTATTTAAGTCCAAATTTCCACCTTGTAAATACTGAAACCACTACTTACAAGTACTATATGAGACAGAATTGTCTTCCACGGCCTCACATATCATGTTTTGAGTTTCTGTGGCATTTTTTTCTGTCTAAAAAGCTCAAAAAGTTTCTTGTCGAAGGACAGCGCATCAAAAATGGATTTTATCACTTGTACCTTTCATTGTATCTCATTTCAAAATTTTGATACTCTTATTGGACAACCCTTTAGAACAGAAGACTGTACTACACTGTAAGTAAAAAGTTTGATTTTAGAAGAAAAGTTGTATTTGAAAAAGATTTCAATGCAAAACATACTTGTTGCGGAAAGAGGGATTAAAAGTGATCACTACAAAAGATAGGGAACTATTAGCAGTGGCCAAGGATCTAAACTATAGGAAAATGACTGAATGGTTTTTACTGTGACTATTTTAAAACAATTAATTGAAAAAAGAGGTAACAGTTACACATATTTGATATTTATTGTTTTAGAAAATGACCTAATATATATTATTATTATTATTATTCACGTATGGACCCTGGTGGACCACGCGGAGTATAGTTAGAGACGTTTGTTGTTAACTTTCCTTTGCGCCCATATTGATTTCATTCTTTCGCTATGCGCTTTTTTCCTTTCGTCAGACCAAGTCCTTCCAATCTTCCTACATTTTTCTCTTTTGCCAACCTCCCAAATGTTAACCTTGTTCTGAAACAGTCTCTATCCTGAAGTTCACTTTGTGTAATATTTGCTGATCTTTCCTCTGTAATTGCAGCAATCCATTTAATTATTTCTACTTTAGCTCTACTCCTATTTTCATAAAATTCGACTATTTGTCTAGTTAACCTACTCGGATTCATCCGTTTTATGTGTCCGTAAAACTTAAGTCTTCTTTTTCTTATACCGCTAATATATCTGCGTATTGTTTGATTTCTTGGTTTTCTCGAAGTCAGCATGTTGTGCTATTTATTTGTTTGGGGCCTAAGATATTTCTTAAGATTTTTCTTTTCTTCTTTTCAATGTCCTCGATGTCTCTCTTTCTATTCAAAATGAGCGTTTCTGCCCCATATAGACATTCTGGCTTAATAACTGTGTTGTAATGTCTCAGTTTTGTGCTTTTAGGTAAGCATTTATTGTTGTAAATAATTTGTGTAAGTCTCAGTGCCGTTTCCATTTTTTTGACATCTACTCTTATTGGCCGCTTTTTCCAACCCATTTTCCATGATTATTTCACCCAAATATTTGAATTGAGAGACTCGTCTGATGTTACCATATTATGTTTTTAGAAATGGTGTTCTCACTCTGCAGGTCATGTATTGTGTCTTTTCTAAGGAAATTTGGAGTCTTATCTTTTCTGCTGTTTCTTTTAGGATTTCAATCTCTTTTTGTGCTATTAATATATCTTGAGCAAAAATTGCTAGATCATCAGCAAACGTCAGACAATAAATTTTGATATTGTCACTGTCACTTCTCAAACTGTCACTGTGTTCTGTCTAGTAGACGTTGACATAGAATTTTGTGAAAAACTGGGAGAAGAGATATCCCTCCGTAGTTGTTTACATCCGTTCTATCTCCTTTCTTATGTAGTGGATGGATCTGTAGTAGAGCATCTTTCCAGTCTTCCGGAATCCGTTCGGTTCGCCAAACTTCTTGAACAAATTTGGTTATTTCCTTGATTGTACCTGTTATTTTTTTGGATATAATTTTCTATTTCGTTAAGTTGATTGTTTTCATATTTTCTTTTAGTTTGTCTAATTAGCTTCGATATTTCTTTTCTTATTTCCAAAAAGATGTTATAATGTATTGCTGTTTTTTGACTGCTCTACTCTTTGAATGCTTTACTTCGGCTTAATACTGGTTGCTCGCAAACTTCATCCCACCAGGGATGTTTTCTGTGTTTTCTGTGCTGGTTGTTTATCAAGCAATTCTGTTAGGGTTGGTTTTATTTTCGTAGGGTAGAACTTTGGTATTAGCAGTCTCTTTTGAATAAGTTCTCGAGGTTTTAAGCTAAGTTTGATTCTAGTAAAGTAATGATCCGTATCTATGTTAGCTCCTTTTCTGACTTGACCATTCAAAATATCTTTATAATTGGGGTACGAAATGCCAACATGGTCAATTTGAAATTCACCCATGTACGTGTTTGGACAATGAGGACCAGAATCAGACAAAAACAGCAATGCCTACTCAAGAACAAATGTCGGATATCCTCGTGGAGGAAGTGACAAAGGCTATAGACTCGATGAAAAATGGCAAGGCTCCAGGAGAGGATAATATAACGGTGGAGATGTTAAAAGCTGGTGGTCGGACCTTACATAAAACACTGGCAAGATTATACACAAAATGCCTCAAACAACAAGAAGTACCCAGCTTATGGAAAAATGCAGAAGTGATTCTTTTACATAAGGAAGGAGCACGGGAAGATTTAAAGAACTACCGCCTAATAAGCATCCTATCGGTGATGTACAAAGTTTTCACCAAGATAATATCCAAAAGAATACTAAGGAAACTTAATGACGCACAATCAAGGGAGCAAGCGGGATTCAGAAGTGGATTCAGTACATTATATATATATATATATATATATATATATATATATATATATATATATATATATATATATATAGAGGTTCGAGGCTGTCACGAACCTCGCGACAGTAAGCACCGAAGATGCCAAATGAGATTTTGGTGAACCGTCTGCAAGCTCCGACAAGGGACCAACTCGACAACCCGATGTACTCCCGGAAAAAAACCCAATACATATATATATATATATATATATATATATATATATATATATATATATATATATATATATATATATATATACAGAAAAATCGAAATATCTCTTGACATGTCAGAGATATCGATTTCGGGTTTTCACTGGACGATTCCTCTTTAAATTACCTTTCTTGCCATGTAGTAAAAGCTGTACCATTCTATTTGAAAAAACTGAACAAAACTTCAAAAAAACTATTGTTGAATGTAACGCCAACGCACGGTTTCATTTATAAACTAAATATTTTATCTCCTAGATTATCTGATTGTCCCAGCAAGTGCCTTTTAAATGAATCCAAATTGAGGAAAATCGGTTAAGGCAAACGGACATTAGACGACTTTTTATCTCAATAGGTAAAACTCCCCCCCACTTCTTTATTCGCGAAGTTACGACAAAATGTCATAAAACAAAGTTGTAGGAGACGGTTTGCTAATTATAACTTAGAATTTTTCTTACTCGGTTAACACTTGAAAATACACAAAAAAAATGATTTTTAAAAATGTTTAGCTCGTCACGTCCTCTTGCGGTCGTTTTAGAAGCTTAAAAATATTTTTGGTGAATTTCTCATGATCATTTTTAGTACAATTTTTTTTCCCCAAAGCTGTGGGATAAATAATTTTCAAGATACGGCCGCGATCCATCCTTAATGGAACACCTGATATATTCCGGGATGGGTTTCTAGATGTTCTGAACCCAACAAAATATATTTATTGCCATTATTTTTGATTGTTTTATCATCGATGAAACTTATTTTCAGTCAACTATTATTTCAACTATCATTTTTGCATTAATGTTTCTTTCAGTATCGGCTTAACATTCTGCAAAAACTTGTAACAATTTCTTTGAAAAGGTACTGTTTAATGAATGTAAAACGTATATTCTCGTTTCATTTATCCAGAAAATTCGATATTACTTCAAGGCCTTTGAATGTAAACCGCTTATGAGTCCCTTTGAAGAAAACAACGTTTTTATCTTTGAAAATTACGTCTTAATTGCAATTAATATCGCGAATACCTAACGAATTTTGGAAAATGTAAAATAAGTAGCAAATTAAAGGGCTATTTTTTCGCTCTTGTCTGAACATTTATACCTGTTTTAATTAATAAGTAACAATATTTTTTGTTCCTGTAGATCACGTTGTAGTGAAATAATTACTTGTCATACGATCTAATGGTTGATTTTTTAGTGGAGAAACAATTCGGTAAGAAAATTATTTCGAAGAACGGATCTGTTAATTGGGTTTTTGAATACAAAATAATTATCGATTTTTTTCCTTTATTTTAATACTTTATCATAAATAATATTGATAATATTGAAAATGAATTAAAATTTATAAAATTTAAAATAAAATTACGTAACTACGAAAGCGTCACGATTGGCTGTCATATTTGTGACGTCATTATGTTAAGTTGTCATCTTTCTAACTTAGACCCTCTCTTAATATTAATGGTTCTTAATTTATCTAATATAAAGTGCATGTTAATATGAGTTGTAAATGTATCTACAACCAGAATGAATTGCTGCAATTTAGTTGGTGATGATGCATACTATTTTAATCCATATATATAACAGGTGCGATATATTTTGATTTTGGAGTTTGTATTCCGATTTGTGTCCTTTTAATCAGATTAGAGAAATAATTCAGCCAGGCAGAACCACAGAAGGCTCAGTGAATCCCCTTGAAATATGCCAGTTATCACCCTGATTTCCTAAGCCTGTAAAAAGTTGGAAAATCAATAGGCGACGTGTATTGAGTGAAAAGGAGAATACACCGAAAAATAAAACAATTTTTGATAAAAAAAACAATATTTCGTTTAAAAATTATCTTACTTTTCACTCTTCCCTCGGGATTTGCATCAAAAATTTGAATTTTTACTAATAAAATGAGAAAATATTTTTTGCTAATCTTGTGTTTAAAATCGTTTTCAGCTTTGCAATAACACGCTCTCGAAATTGGAAAAATAATCGAGGAAAATTTCATTCATTGTTATGAAATCAAATTAGTTCTTGTTCCTTTATTATAACGTTTATGAACGATTTCGAGACCCCATTATACGAACTGTAGCTATTATACAATTTACTCAAGTATGTCAATTAAGATACAATGCAGAATCTATTCGAAACATCGAGACGTATCCTAGATTGAAGCCATTAGCGTACCGTAGTCATATATATAATATCATTATTTGCTATTTGCCACGTAATTTCCCCATTCTCACCGCAACGAATCGTATTTCTCCTTGCGGGACGTAATTTTTTTCTTTGTCCGCCTGATTCTCATTTTCCCGTTTCACTTCATCTTCGGATAATATTTTCATACACCTGTTTAGATCTGATGTTTCAACAAGCAATCTAATTTTGAATTAAATAAAATAGAGTGTTTCAAATTGAGAGATTTTTTTAAAATCTTTGAATAAAAAATTCATGCTTTTTTTATATATTTTCATATAAATGATTCATAAAATATATAAGACGGTAGTCTGAAGTTTCCAGCCTACCACAGAAACGAATATTTGTGTTGTCAAATTCCGTTTTATTTCTCAACATAGTCTCCTTCTTATTCTACACACCACTTTTCCCAGCGATACTCACATCTCTTTAATCCGTCCAAATAATAGTTGATACCTTGTTCTGCAAAATAGTTGTTTACGAATGTGATGGTCTCATTCGATGAAAAGCTCTGTCCTCCGAACAAAACTTTGAGCCTAGAAAAGAGAAAAAAGTTACTGGGCACCAGATCTGTTAAATACGGTGGGTGGTCAAAACTTTCTTGTTCTTCAAATGCAGTCATTTTTTCGCAATTTCTGCCTTGTTAAGTAATGATGCGTAGTATACCCGATATTATGTTTTTCCTTTTCAATCTAGTCGATTAACAAAACTCCATGACTATCCCAAAAACAAAACAGTTGCTATCACTTTCCCGGCCCCGGCCAATTGAATAGTCAAAGCTTTTTTCGGAGTCGATTTTTCCTTCTCAGTCCAATGTTTTGCTGTACCTTCGTTTGGTTCGGTTTTAGTGGGAATAGTGTTTGGAGTAGTTGTTGTAGTGGAGTTATGTTTGGACTGTAGTGGTGCAACTAAGTCTCATTCAATAGCTTCCTTGGCTGGTCACTTCTCAGGCGCTTAGGAAAGGCAGTACCTCCACCATCAAAGACAATTGATATCAACCTAGATCAAGTTGCTGAAAGACTACAACATATTACAAAAGACGTACCCGTTGATAAGAAATTTCCCAGAGGAATTAAAAGCCGAGTACAAGTCAACTTCCACCAGTTACCGACTAATTCACAATGGTCCCACCCGTTTACGATAGAGGAACTCCACATCGCTCTAAACATAATGAAATTATGCAAAGCACCCGGCTATAATAACGTATTCCCTGAATTCCTAAAACATCTCGCTGATAAACCAAAAATTTGGCTTGTCAAATTCTACACCAATATCCTTAATACCGGGAAAATTCCGAATTCATTTAGAATGGCAAAAGGGATAGCAATACTGAAGCCTGGAAAACTCTCCAACAACCCGGCTAGCTATCAACCCATAGCACTTTTAAGCATGTAGTATAAACTCCTTGAGCGACTAAATTACAATAGGATCTCCCCTGTAGTGGACAGTAAACTGATATTTTTTTCTTTATTTAGATTTTTCGCCACGATCTAAAACTCAAAAAATATCAAAAATATCTGTTCTTATGAAAATAAAGAATCACTGTGTAAAAACAAAAAATAAACCAAACGGATCCAAATAAAGAAAAAAATATATGAACACGCCACAATCATTCAGACATTACAGTAAACTGATACCACAACTGGCTAGTTTTAGAACAGGACGAAACTGTGGTGATCAAGTGTTAGCTCTGACTACGCATATAGAATAAGGATTTCAAAAAGGCCTAAAAACTGCTACGGCCTTCATAGACCTTACATCAGCCTATGACACCGTATGGAAGAAAGGGCTTGTCTTCAAACTACAAGAAATAATCTCATGCGCAAAAATATACTGCTTGATCCAAAACATGATAAGTAACCGAAGGATCACAGTCCACCTAAACGATAAGAAAAGGTGTGGAAAGGCTGTTAAAACGGACTACGTCAGAGATCAGTGTTAGCACCCTTACTTATATATATATATATATATATATATATATATATATATATATATATATATATATATATATATATATATATATATGTATATATATATATATATATATATATATATATATATATATATATATATATATATATATATATATATATATATATATATATATATACTTATGACATTCCAGATACCATCTCTCATCAATTTATACATATCCAGATGATATAACCTTGAGTATACAACATAAGGATCTTAACTCCTGCAGCAAATACCTCAAAACTGCCCTGGCCGTCCTAGAATCGTAAGTGGTGACTCATATCTGATCCTTCCAAATCAGAGCTATGTGCTTTTCATCTCTCGACAAGACAAGCATATGCTGAATTGGACGTGGTTTTCGGGGGGAAAAGGCTTAGGCATCATCCCAGTCCGACTTATCTTGGCGTCATCCTAGACAGATACTTACAGGCAGTATATCTTTGGGGTGGCACTGAAAGTTAAGACCCGAAACAACAATATTCACAAGTTGGCAAGATCATCCTGGGGAGCGAACGATCAGGCTCCTCAGGAACGATCAGGTGTAATATTGCTCCTCCGGCATTGCGAAGGTTGACGGCAGCTTAAGAACAATGGGACAGAATATACGATACAAATATATCAGAATTGTTCATACGTAAGGATCCGAACAACCCTACACGGCATAGATTGAAATCGCGTAATCAAATCTGGATAGACACAGACTTGAAAAATGTCTTGAAAAATGCCGACCTTATCAATCTGCGGGATAAGGAAATGCTGGGTTTGAACCTCCCGAGAAGCATCTGCAGTCGATTGAACAGATTTGGAACTGGACATGGCAGATGCAATAACATGCTGCACAAATGGAAGATGGTGATTTCCCTTAATTTGACTGCAGTGATCTATATTAAACAATGAACCATCTGGTGAACTCCTGCCCTTTGAGAAGTCTCCCAGGTGGCCTACGTGAACTCAATGATTCCACGCCGACTGCAACGAAATGGCTCGACGATCCCGACGTAGATGTATAATCGTTTCTGGTTGGATCTCTGTATGAATACGCGTTATATGTGTATTATTTTAATGACATTTTGACCTTATGTGTACTTTGACATATATATATATATATATATATATATATATATATATATATATATATATATATATATATATATATATATATATATATATATATATATATATATATATATATATATATATATATATATATATATATATATATATATATATATATATATATATATATATATATATATATATATATATATATATATATATATATATATATATATATATATATATATATATATATATATATATATATATATATATATATATATATATATATATATATATATATATATATATATATATATATATATATATATATATATATATATATATAATCACCAACAACCCGTATTAATCCACTACAGGATGAAGGCCTCTTCAGCATGCTTCCAACTCTCGCGGTCCTGAGCTCTCCTCTGCCATTTGGGTCCAATATACTTAATAATGTCATTAGTCCATGGTGTTTTCGGTCTTCTCCGATCAGAACTGCCCTGGTCCATCTTTCTTTCACTTCCATTTCAATTACTTTATTCTTCCAATGATGTCACTCACTTTCGTTTGTTCTCTGATCCATGTGAAGGTCTTTTTATCCCGTCTAGTAATGCCAAGCATACATCTTCCCATTCCCCTCTGTGCTACTCGAAGTTTTTGAACTGACTGTGATGGGAGTATCCAGGTATCACTTCCGTATGTCATAACGGGCAGGACACACTGATCAAATACTTTTCTTTTCTGGCAAAATCTCCCGGACGGTATCCCCTTCCATTGAAACCCTCTGCCCAAGATCCGCAAATCTAAAATAATTTAAGTATGCACCATTAATCCTTATTTTATCCTGTTTCCAATCCAGATTAATTAACACTTCTTCCAGGCAGGCTCAGAACAGAAGAGGCGATATTGCGTCACCCTGCCGTACGCCCCGCTCTACATTTATTCCAACCTCAAGATCGTCAAGGTGGACTGGACTGTCGCTGTAGCTTCATCATATATCGATCCTAGTAGATTTACATAGGCTTTCTCTACACCTTGATTAAACAATGCATCCATTATGGCCCGCTTTGAGATTGAATCAAATACCTTTTCATAATCGACAAAGCACAGTGGCATAGTGCATTCGTTGTGTCTTTCTATGACCTACTGTAGGACCTGGATGTGATCCATTGTACTGAATCCAATTCTGAATCCTGCGTGCTCCCTTGGTTGTGCGTCATTAAGTTTTCTTAGTACTCTTTTAGATATTATCTTGGTCAAAACTTTATGCACCACTGATAGGAGGCTTATTGGACGGTAGTTCTTTAACTCTTCCCGTGCTCCTTTCTTATGTAAAAGAATCACTTCTGCATTTTTCCATAAGCTGGATATTTCTTGTTGTTTGAGACATTTTGAGTATAATTTTCCTCATATAACTTTGAATAAAATCTTCGGACAACCTCTAACATTTCCGTCCTTTCCCTGCATATTGTACCATCCTCACGCATCAAGGAAAACATTCGTGTCCTTTTCTTTCTCAGCTTCTGCTTAGCTTTGTTAATTCCCCTGTTTTCTTCCAGAGTTTTTTGCACAAACTGCATGTTAAATCGGCGCATTTCCTCTCGATTACGTTTTGTTATAGTTTTGCAAAGCTCAACGTACTCGACCCTGCCAAAAGGACTGTCTGCATTTTCATTGTCCGGCGTTTTATCATTAGATTAACGATCTCATTGGAAATTTTTGACTCTTTGAAATATTTATCTTCTGGTGCTATTGAAGCCGCCGTTTTGAGCACATTCTTGGCGATTTCTCAAAGGCGATTCGTCAAAGCAATTTCAAAATCTATATATATATATATATATATATATATATATATATATATATATATATATATATATATATATATATATATATATATATATATATTTTAGACTATTAGTCCGGGAGCACATCCGATCGTTTGAATCCCGTTTGTTGGGAACGTGCATTCCATTGTGTTGGGAATAAAAATTGAGAGTGCTAAATGTGACCTTGGCGAAAGGTCTGCACGTTCCTAGGAAATGGGATACAAATGATCGGATATACTTCCGGGCTAATAGTCTAATGTATGCTTCCATCTGGGAAACACTACGAACTCACACACACACACACACACACACACACACACACACACACACACACACACACACACATATATATATATATATATATATATATATATATATATATATATATATATATATATATATATATATATATTTATACTGATTTTATTAATACTTGGTTTATGTTGGTTTTTATCTGATTTTCTTCTTTCTTTTTTTACTTATATTCAAGTGTCCAAAATTTAATGTATTGCTAGTTCTTCTTTTGTAATATCAAATGTCGTAATGTAGTGTCTCATACGAAATATAGATAATTGAAGCATAGTAAATGACAGTCCAATGGTTTCAAATCATATGATCTTGGTGGCCAACTAAAATCACCGTTTTTTGTAATAACTCATCCAGAAATTTTTTCTCTCCATAAATAAATTGTTTTATTCGCAGAGTGAGGTGAAGCGCCATCCTGTTGAAGCCACATATTCTTGAGATCAATATTATTCAATTCAGTCCACAAAAATCCAGTTATCGTCTCAGGATATTGAATCGTTACAGTTTCACCAGCCACGTACTGGAAAAAATTTCTGCCCAATTACATCTCCTGACCATAATGAACACCTAGTGACTCATTTAGGATGTAAAGGTTTCTTATGAATCAATCGGAAATTTTCCTCAACCCAAATTAGAGCCATCAGTTTCAAACTGAGCTTTATTTGAAAAGATAATTTTTTGAAAAATTGTCTGTTTGTTCTTTGATCCAGTTGACTAACGCGCAACGTTTTGACCGATACAGTGGCTTTAGTTCCTGTGTTATTTCGACCTTATATGCCTTCAGAGCTAAATCCTTTCGTAAAATACGCCGTGTTGTTGATTCACTGAGTCCAAATTGTAGTCAACGTCAACTAATGGAAATTTCTGAGAACTACGACTATATATTACTCATCTTTCATCTTCCACCGAACCAGTTTCTTGAAATTTTTGAACAATTCGATTGATAATGTTTTTAGATGGAGGATTGTGTAAACCGTAAATATCACGTAATTTTTTAAAAACATTTTTCACTCAACGTCTATTTTCATAAAATAATTCAACAATTTTAATGCCTTGTTGTATTGTGTGCGAGTACATTTTTATAAATGTCATATAGTATACTTCTGAAATGAGGCGAGACCTTCAAAGGAATGTGTCCTTTTCAAAGGAATATGTTCACAGCAGTAAATAGTAAATTTAAAAAAAAAATGTCATCTTTAAAATAAAAGCCTCAATTTTGCTTTGCCGGCATCCCGCAGTGCTTTGGAGGATTGGTAGCCGGTATTGAAACTGGTATTAAACACTTACCGGAGTCTTCCAAGGCTTTCGTCAGAGAGTCATGTAAAAGTAAAATTGCAAAAAATATTTCAAATAAAAATCAAAAAATGCCAAATATTTTTAAGATTGTCAAGCGTGCGCGAGAGAAAGATTGTTTTTATTCAAAAGCTGATAAGGGAAATAGGGTTGTAGTAATGGACAAACCTGATTACTTTGAACGCGTTGAAAAATTAATTCAAGACGGTCCTTATAAACGATTACCTAGGAATCCATTGTCAAAAATGATTAACGAAGTTAGGATACATTGAAATCTTGTAACAGCCTTATTTCTCCTTCTCTGAAAAGCAAATTACATGTTTCTAATCCAAAAGTGCCAAGATGGTATGCTCTACCAAAAATTCATAAACCGGGAAAATCAATGAGACCAATTGTATCAGCCATTGATTCTCCAACATACAATTTGGTAAAGTGGTTAACAAAGGAATTTGAAAATCTACCAAGCCAACTACCTTCCTGTTCTGTGATAAATTCAACCAAATTCATAGAAAAAGTAAAAAATACACATCTACAGGAAGGTGAGGTTTTGGTTTCCTTTGACGTTTCATCGTTGTTTCCGAGTGTCCCGATTCCACATACCTTGAAAAACCTTAGGGAGTTACTCGAGTTAAACGGTTTTAATAACAAGATTGTTTCTGAGTACATCTCCTTAACAAGATTATGTATGAAACAAAATTCTTTTCAGCTTAATAACAGGTTTTATGAACAACAAAAAGGAATGGCAATGGGCAATCCTCTGTCACCGTTCTTAGCCAACTTCTTTATGAGTAAATTTGAAACCGAGACAAAAGATGAATTCATTTACTTTCCCAATGGTTAAGATATGTGGATGACATTTTTGAAAATTTAGATGATTTTATTAAGAACTTAAATAGTAAATCCGAAAATATAATATTCACGCATGAACTCGAAAACAACGATGGTTTGCCATTTCTGGATGTGTTAGTCAGTAGAAATAATAAAAATAGGTTAGATTTTGATATTTTCCTTTAAATAAAGATAATTATAACAAAGAATTAAAATTAATTAGAGAGGTATCTGAAGTGAATGGTTATAATAAGAACATTGTAGATAAACTAATTAGAAAACATAAGTTCAGAAAATTATTGAAAGAATCTTCGACTTTCAAAAAGTAGAAAATAATGGTGGTTCAAAACCACTAGTCTTACATTGTATCATTCATCAACAGTCCTTATGCGGAAAATCTTTGGATATGTCTGAAGTTCTAAAACCAGTCATAACAGTTGTTAATTTCATCTGATTCGCTGGGCTGAATCAAATGAAAATGACTTACAATATCATACTGCCGTACGCTGGCTTATTTGCCTTCAGCGTCTTTTTTGAATGAAAAGCATCGCCCTCTTACCGAATTAGAAAATAGCGAACGGCTGTGGAAGTTAGCATTCTATGTTGATTCGACAAAACATACGAACGAACTGAATTTGAGATTCCAAGTTGAAAATCAGCTTCTCCCTGATTTATACACTAACATCAAATCGTTCCTGCAGACAATACTACTGTTTCAATCACAATTACGTAAAAAAAGTTTCACACATTTTAAAACATGTGAAATATTCAGCCACACTACTGAGACTGAGTTTCCCGTTGATTTTGCAATCGAAGTTTTGAATGCTTTGAGTACTTTGAAGATAAATTTTGATATTCGTTTCTCTAACATCAGACTTTGATGTTATTGCGAATGAAATTAAGATTTTTTAAAATACTTTTGATACTGACATTGAAACCCTAGCACCGGAACTTTAAATGGAAATTATTGATTTACAGTGCAGTGATATAATTAAGATCAAATATCAAAACTCATCTTTGTTAAAATTTTATAAGTCTTCCACTAGTACAATTTGACAATTTGCATAAATTTGCTCGTGGATTGTTTTCTGTTTTTGGTACTACTTACTTGTGTGAGAAAATATTCTTCAAAATGAAGTACACAAAGAATGTTTACATATCTAAGTTAACCAATGATCATCTTAAATCTCTTTTAATAA